>OVBI01003442.1:0-12497 GCA_900406495.1 Sisymbrium altissimum
CGGTCAGCATGCTGAATGCTGTCCAGCTCGGTAGGAAATACTGACCGAGCTAGCTGACACTTCTTGTTTCGTCTCGTTTCGCTTCATTCTTCGTCTTTAGGGTCTTTTTGTCAACATACCGATGTTTTCGTAAGTTTCTCGAAACATCGCGATGTTTCGTCTATCGAATTGGGCCGAGCTGGAAAGATTGACCGACAAGGGCTAACACCGACTTATGGAAGTTTCTAGAAGCTTTTTCGAAGATTTATGGAAAAGTTATCGGAAAAAGGAAAACACTTTTTGTCCCACATCGAAACTTAGGTTTTCTAGGGCTTAGGTTGTCTTAGTATCAATAGGGATCGATCTCTACCTCTTGTAACACATTCAATACGTTCGTAATACACTATTCATTCAAGATTTGGCAATAAAATCATATTCTTCACTTTTGCGGAAATTTACCAAAATCTTTCAAGAGGTTTCTCATTACAGAACTTTTGGGACCTAGTTATCAAATTTACTTTCCGAAAATTCATTGTGCGAAATCTCGTTCCCACAATTTGGCGCTACAAGGAGGGTGTCCAAAAGCTTTCTTACTCCGATTAACAAAAGATGCCAAGATCAACTAACTCGAATCATCTGCTTAGTGGAGCCGAACCGATTCTTGAGATCTCCGAGGATTGGATTCAATCCGGTAATGAAACTTTCCCGATATCCGTAGGGCAACCATTTGAATCCTTGGTGAACACAATCATGGGAGGATCGCCGTTTTTCTGCGACTCGATATCTACGATAAAAGCTTCTCAGCAACAAGCAGGGAACAACACCAATCGATCAGAATCGAAGAACAAGTCGAAGGATGCACTCACCTTCGATCAATCGGAGGCTTATGGAGTCATCCATCCCCACGATGATCCGCTTGTGACTAAACTCATTATAGCCAATAATGATGTATCTAGGGTTTTGGTTGATACTGGTAGCACAGTAAACGTGATCTATCGGAAAACCCTAGACAGGATGGAAATAGGACAGTATAAACTGTTGGATGAACCAAAACCGCTGACGAGTTTCTCTAGACGCATATCTATGACCCAAAGAACTATCATCCTTCCGGTTACTACGGCTGGAGGAACCACATCAGTTCAGTTCTCAGTGGCTGATCATCCGACCATCTATAATGCTGTAATGGGAACGCCCTGGCTTAACACCATCAAGACCGTCCCATCCACCTATCACCTTGGCCTTAAGTTCCCAACTCTAAAAGGAACCGAAATGATTTGGGGAGAACAAAAGAGGTCTCGAACTTCTCTCTTTATCGAACACAAACTTCGGAATCCTGTAACCGCTAAACCCTTAGAGAAGGGAAAACGAAAGGCAGGGGCTGAGCTCTTAGAACTCCTCCACCAACTCCATCTGGAGGATGCCAAGAAGCAGAAAGTTGAAAGTCCATGTGAACCAGTGGTCTCGTTGTGCATCGACGTTTCCCACCCCGAGAGATGCATTGAAATCGGTGCATATCTTAATGAACCAATCAAATCCGAGCTCATTGCTCTCCTCAAAAGGAACGTGAGCACTTTCGCATGGGCAGCTGAAGACATGCCAGGTATCGACATCAATACGACCTGCCATGAGCTCAACGTTGATCCAACCTTCAAGCCGATCAAGCAAAAAAAGCGAAAACTCGGTCCAGAAAGGGCGAATGCAGTCAATGACGATGTCGAAAGACTCCTCAAAGTTGGATCAATCACCGAGGTACGATATCTTGATTGGCTTGCCAATCCGGCAGTCGTCAAAAAAGAAGAATGGAAAGTGGCGTGTCTGTGTGGATTTTAGGGATCTCAACAAGGCATGTCCCAAAGACAGTTTCCCGCTCCCACACATCGACAGACTAGTCGAGGCAACAGATGGAAACAAGCTACTCTCCTTCATGGACACATTTTCTGGATACAACCAGATTAGGATGAATCCAGATGATCGAGAAAAAACAGCGTTCATTACAGATCGCAGAACGTATTGCTACAAGGTGATGCCTTTCGGATTGAAGAACCCTGGCGCAACTTACCAACGCCTAGTAAACAAAATCTTTGCGGATCGATTGGGAAAGACCATGGAAGTCTATGTAGACGACATGCTCGTGAAATCTCTCTAAGAAAAGGATCACGTAAAACACTTGTCGGATTGTTTCGATTGCTTGAATAAACACAACATGAAACTCAATCCCACAAAGTGTAGATTCGCAGTCTCTTCTGGGGAGTTCCTCTGGTACTTGGTAACCCACCGGGGAATCGAGGCAAGTCCCAAACAAATCAATGCCCTGATCGACATAGCTTCCCCAAGGACCAAAAGAGAGGTCCAAAGACTTACTGGACGAGTGGCTGCGCTCAACAGATTCATATCTCGGTCAACCGATAAATGTCTCCCCTTTTATGACATGTTAAGGGGAAACAAAAAGTTTGATTGGACAGAGAAATGCGAGAAAGCTTTCCAACAGCTCAAAGCTTACCTAGCAAGCCCACCAGTGCTCACAAAACCAGTAGTGGGGGAACCATTGTTCCTCTACACTGCTGTCTCACAAACCGCAGTCAGTGGAGTCCTAATTCGAGAAGAGAGGGGCGAACAATGACCAGTCTATTACGTGAGCCAAACTCTTACTGATGCTGAGACTCGTTACCTGGAGACTGAAAAACTAGCGCTGTCGGTGGTTGCGTCTGCACGAAAACTAAGACCTTACTTCCAATCCCACACTACCGTAGTCTTGACCACCTTCCCACTCAGGACCGTCTTACACAGCCCAAGTCTCTCGGGATGTTTGGCTAAATGGGCAGTTGAGTTGAGTGAGTATGATATCGAGTTTCGATCAAGAACGTGTGCGAAATCGCAAGTTCTCGCCGACTTTCTGGTCGAACTCCCTCCTCTAGGAAGTACCAACAAACCAGAAAATACTACTTGGATCCTTCACGTTGATGGATCATCCTCGAAACAGGGATCAGAGATCGGGATCCGTTTGACTTCACCAATGGGAGAAATCCTAGAACATTCATTCCGACTCGATTTCCCGGCATCCAACAATGAGGCTGAGTACGAAGCCCTGATCGCTGGGCTAAGACTCGCCAACGGAATCTAGATGGAAAACAAACATGCTTTTTGTGATTCTCAGCTAGTTGCAAATCAATTTAGCGGAGAGTACGAAACCAGAGACGAGAGAAAGGCTGCATATCTAAAAATAGTCCAGGACCTCGCAAAACAATTCAAAGAATTCGAACTCACTAGAATTCCTCGGGGTGAAAATGCGCCAGCCGACGCTCTAGCAGCCTTAGCATCAACTTCTACCCCAGGAGAAAGTAGGATTATTCCGGTGGAATTCATAGAACATCCAAGCATTGGACCACCCGATATAATTACTCTTATCCAGGAGGAACTCGAGGGCGAAACATCTGATCCCATGGATGAGGGGGAAGAAGAATCGGCCCCAACCATCGACACTAACCCACAAAACGAAAAGGGAGAGTATGGTTGCGACCAAGAATGGATGGAGAAGATTCGTCTCTCCATCGCAGACGGAAACCTCCCCTCAGACAAATGGGTAGCACGAAAACTGAAAGCACAAACAGTACGCTTCGTCCTTTTAGATGGAAACCTCCTCAAGTGGAGACATTCTGGTCCCCTTATAATCTGTGTGATGGGCAGCCAAGCCCGAAAAATCATGCAAGAAGTTCATATGGGGTCATGTGGAAACTACTCAGGGGGAATGGCACTTGCCATCAAGATCAAAAGGCATGGATATTTCTGGCCAACAATGATCAAAGATTGTGAAAACTTCTCTAAAAAATGCGAGAAGTGCCAACGCCACGCTCCAACGATACGCCAACCGGCTGAAATCCTATCATCGATATCTTCTCCATAACCATTCATGCGCTGGTCACTGGATATCGTTGGACCCATGCATAAATCTAAGCAAAAGCAGTATCTGCTCGTCCTAACGGATTACTTCTCCAAATGGATTGAAGCCGACTCCTACGCTGGCATCAAAGATGCTCAAGTCGAACATTCGTAAGGAAAAACATTATCTATAGACATGGAGTCCCATACGAAATCGTAACCAATAATGGTTCTCAGTTCATCTCCAACCGCTTCGTATCATTCTGCGAAAAAAGGAAGATCCGTCTGAGTTTTTCAACTCTGAGGTATCCCCAAGGAAATGGCCAAGCAGAAGCAGCCAACAAAACAATCCTTAATGGATTAAAAAAAAAAGACTGGACAAAAAGAAAGGTAGATGGGCTGACGAACTTGAAGGCATGCTCTGGTCACATCGGACCACGCCTAGAAAGATAACTGGGGAGACTCCTTTCGCGTTAGTTTGGAATGCGTAATTCCCCCGGAGGTCAAATTTCCCAGAGTTCGCCAAACTTTTCTCCCAGAACGAGAAGAGATCAATCAAGCAATGCTCCTGGACAAACTTGATTTCATTAACGAAAGGAGAGATCAGGCCTTACTCCGAATGCAAAGCTACCAACAGGCAGCCGCCAAATACTACAACTCTAAAGTTCGTAATCGGAGATTCAAAGAAGGAGATCTTCTCCTATGTAAGGTCTTTCAAAACACCCAGGAGAAGAACGCTGGAAAACTAGGCGTAAACTGGGAAGGCCCCTACAAAATCACGAAAGTCGTTAGGCCAGGAGCATACAAACTCGCCTACGACGATGACTCTCCAGTCATCCGAAGCTGGAATGCAATGCATCTCAAGAAGTACTACCACTAGTGCTTCACCTTTAACGAACTACGAACTGGATTGATCCCCTAGCATTGGGGTACGTAGGCAACTTGTCTCATGATAATTCCAGCTACTAAAATAAAATAAAATAAAAGTTTTTCGGAGGAGTGGGAGTGCATACATAGTCACTCATGCATTCGGAAAACGTCTCCACACTCAAGTTTTCCCGAAAACATTCCGGAAACTCTATCTCCTTACAGCTCCAGACATTGATTTTCCGAAGTAATTCCAAAAAATCCTAGAGCACATCTACACAACTTCTTTTATATTCTTTTTAAAACACTTTTCAAAAACAGTTTTCAAAACGATTTGCGCAAATCTAACTCTTTTCAAAACAACCCGTTTGTTGCTCGCTACAACAGACACAATTTATTCTCCTTCTAAGGACTTAACCAATGTTCTATACGGGCAAAGGTTCTACTACATCCGTGCACGGATATAACAGCGCGCTATATAAATCAGGTTGGGTATATCCTAACTTAACATCCAAGAGGTATATCCTGGACGATGTTCTCAGGTTTGACATTGAGAGGGGCATGCCAGCAAGTGAAAACTCGCACTGCCTTAATCTTCATTGCAAACTCGCCAACCAAGTAAGCGCCCAACTTGGCACACTGGTCCTTAGCATCTCGGAAACACAATCTAGCATACCACTGGACGAGATTGTAAAGTGTTTCAAAAAGTCGAAAAACGGGGAGATAAGTCGAAGTAGCACAACCCCTAAAACCAGACATATGCATAGCTTACTTCCCTGAATGCTAACCTATCATAAGCCCAGCCAAAACATTTCTAAGCAGCGCTGGCATGAACTTATTAACACCCTAACAAAAACGCAAACATATTCTCGTCAAACAAAGGTGTGACAAGTCTCCACTGACGAAATATCAACGCCAAAAAGGAACTCCTACAATGCGTCTGAGCATTTCGCAATGCTAAGGAAACATGAGTAAGTACAAAACTCCGAGCTACTTTACTCCCCAACAGGACAACATACCAAACTTCATCATGCTCTAACCAAAAAACGGGCAAAAACCAACCTTAAGCATGCATAGAAATCATAAAGACGAAAAGTCTGAAATGCATCAAATGAAAAAGGTTCAAACACAACCATCGGGACAAAGCCCGGCCAAAGTCAGAATACGGGCCTTAAAGGACCCAACAGTAAACAACTAAGGATAAAGGAGGAAGGGATCTAAGCATGGCTCTCCTCCTCAATCTTCTCAGCAACCACTTTGGCAAGACCTTCAACGCCCACGTTGGTCCCTGCGAAATCCTCGACACCAACCTCCTTGGCCGAGCTGATAAGGGAGACATCTCCACAGGAGCGAGAAGCTGAAGCTGAAGATCTGGAATAAGGAGTAAGACATCCTCGGAGCTCGTCGATCACACGATCTACAGCGCCCTCAAAGCCGCTAAAGTCTGCCTTCAGTTTCTGGTTCTTCTCACGCTCCTCAGCTATCTCCTTGGGATCATTCCTGTCAAAAATTTCAATCACAACAGAGTTGCACACTCCCATCACATAGCAAGACTCGGAATCGCGACTCGAAACCAATCGATCGATTAAGGCTAGAGCCTTGTTCTCACGAGATCGACTCTTGTCCACGGCTGCCTTGTACCCATCACGCCAAGCTCTTTTGTTCTTCGCCCTAAAGGCAGCGTCTTGCTCCGCAAGCTTGTCCTCCAACCCCTTGACTCAGGCTGAAAGCTCATCGTTATAGCTGGCGAGACGAGAGGCACGAAGAACATTGGTGTTCGCCTCCTCCTTCGCATCAGTCACCTCCTTACCAAGCTTCACCATCTTCTCCTCGTACTCAAGGGTTAAGGTGTCCAGCTTCTCCCGCAAACGGTCCTGCTCATGTTTGGCATTAGCCTCCTTGCGTCCTACCTTGTAAATCTCATCTTCGCAATCATGCACTTCCTTGTTAAACAAGGATATGAGCTGCGGAAAACAAACGGATAATCAACATGAAAAGATCAAGGCACTACATCAGCAAACGGAAAAAGTTCTTACCTTCATAGAGCACTGAGCAAACTCAGAGTATGCCTTCTGGCCATGCAAAGTCTCAAAGCGGATGGGGCGGTCTTCAGGATCCTTGATCTTCGAGACAAGGTCCACACAATGAACTGTGCTCTGAAACAGATTCTTCGACTCATTGATTATCACCTTATGGACTCTTCCCTTCTTCTCCGGAGGAGGACTTGGCTGAGCTGGACTTTTCAACTTCTTCTCGCTAGGACCACTGCGAGCACCGCCCTTCTTAGGAAGGGGTGCGCTCCTCTTGGTCCCCCGAGGCTTCCAAGCGTCGTTCAGTTCGCTCAAAGCAGCAGCAAGCCAAGATACAATCTGCTTACGAACCGGAGGAGGTGGGGGGAAGCATCGCTCGGACTGGCACAGGAGGCACAATGCCATCTTCCCTCTCAACATCCACAGCAACAATAGCCCCCTCCTCGTCAGGGAAGGTCACTTGCGGCTCGGGACCACCCGAATTTCCTTCTGTATCATCAACATCCATCTCAGTCAAAGCATGGATCGTCGGCTCTTCAGCATGAGGAGAGGTACCTGAAGGCGCAGCAGGAGGAAGCAGAGATTTCCTCGCATTAGACAATAATCTCTCACGAAACACCATGATCCTCAAGAACGCTCAAGAACACTCAAGAACACAAAAACAACTTCTAGAGAGAGAAAGTAGAGAGAAGGCAGAGCTCTTTCTCAAAAAACCAAGAATGAGAAGTTATGAGAAGTAAGGAGGGATAGAAGCCTATTTATAGAAGAGAGACGTGGGTCCCGTTATATAAAAAGGAAAACAAATGATTTTCTTATTTCAGAAAATATTCTGGAAATACTTAAGTTTTTCCCGAAAGAATAAGGAATCGAAGAGGGTGGGAGGCAAACAAGCCAAAACTGACCGAGCTGGACGGTCAGCGTGCTGCCTGCCGTCCAGCTCGGTACAAGATACTGTCCAAAATCAACATTCAGCACATGAATGCTCCTTCCTGCCATCCAGCTTGGTAGACTTGGTGGGGAAGGTGTTTTCATACGAAAATTCTTGGAAAAACTTATCTTGAACAGTTTTCCGTAAAAACTTTACTAAACTTCCTAAAAATTTATCTAAAACATTTTCCCGGTAAAACTTTATTAAAATTTCTGAAAAACTTATCCTAAACAGTCTTTTGGAAAAACTTTTACGAAAAATCTCCGGAAACACTTAGAGTTTTTAGAGGAATAGGCTCACAAGCCGAAACTCACCGAGCTGGACGGTAAGCATGCTGCCTGCTGTCCAGCTCGGTAGGAAATGCTGCCCAAAATCAGCATTCAGCACATGAGCATCCCACTCTTACGCCCAGCTTGGTACATGAGATAATCGGGTTAGTTTCGTGCAAAAAATTCCGAAAAACTTATCGTAAACAGTTTTTCGTAAAAAAATTAAATAATAAAAAATAAAAATATATAAATATATATATATATACAAACATATATATATAATAATTCTTTCTCTTTTTCCGAAAAAAGTTCAAGAAACACTTAAGTTTTTTCCGAAAAACCTAAGGAATCAAAGAAGGAGGGCATGTGAGCCAAAACTGGCTGAGCTGGACGGTAGGCAGCATGCTGACCGTCCAGCTCGGTAGAAAATGCTGGCTAAAGTCAGCATTTCAGCCCCTGAACTTCCATCCCTTGCTGCCAGCTCGATATTCATGGGTCACGAGTTGGTTTCACGCGAAAATTTTCCAAAAAACTTATCCTTAACAGTTTTTCGGAAATCCTTTTACGAAAACTTTCGAAAAACTTAGCATGAACAGTTTCTCGGAAAAAATTTTACCAAAAAATTCGGATATGAACAGTGTTTCGGAAAAAAATTCCGCGAAAAAACTTAACTTAAACAGTTTTTTCGGAAAGAACTTCTATGAGAAACTTAACTTAAACAGTTTTTGAGAAGAACCTATAGATAAACTTAACTGAAACAGTTTTTCGGAAAAATCTCTTTGGAAAAACTTAACTCGAACAGTTTTTCGGAAAGACAATTCCTAATCCTTATACGCGTTGCACTCTTTTCCTTTACTACGTTTTTTCCCAAAGGGTTTTTCTAAGTATAAGGTTTTTAATGAGGCAACATCCCAAGCGTATCCTCACGACCGATTCCCACTTCACATACAAGACACTTAAGCTCCGACAGTCCTTAAAACACACAGACAACGTCTAGCTTTCCTACAGCAGACAGCTTGGTCTCCTTTTCCATCTTGCGAACAGCTCAAGAAACGCTTCAGTCCAATCTCAGCTCGGTAGAAAGGCTCGCTCTGACGCCAAGAAGGATCGTACGAACTTTCTAAAATCGCAGAATCGAAGATCCCAAGATGTGGGGGATCAGAACATTTTAGCTCTTTAATCCCGTATTATACTTCTTAACCGCTGCGTCAAGATCATGCTCGATATTGACGTGCTGGGGGGCTAAATGTTGGGGTCAAAACCCACATTTTCGGAATTAACGATTAAAATATTTGAATATCGGAAAAGAGTTTCCATATTTAGATATGAATTCTGGGAAAGTTCATTTCGAACCATTCTGTCGATAACTTTGCGAAGAGAGTAATAAAAACTATCTTTCAAGAGGTTTTCCGAGAAATCGATGAACTCGCAATTCATCAAACAAAGGACGATCGGCTGGATGAAACAAGACAGCCAGCTCGGTATCTCTACCTGCTAGTGATACCGAGCTGACTGACATCTCTTTGTCATGTTCGGCTGATCATCTCGTCTTTTGAACGATTCATCCGATAAACCGATGAAAGTTACAATTTTTCGAGTGAAAGGCAATCGATCAAGCTTGGAGGACAGCCAGATCAGTATTTTGATAGCCAATCCTACCGAGGTGGTCAGCATACATGAGCTGGATGCATGTTTTTCCAAGCATTTGCCACAAAGCGTCGATCTGATCAGCACAGAGCAATCACGATATGTGTTCAATGCTCGAGGTTTATCTTCCAAACCACAAGGCTTTTGAAAATGTAACCACTTGGAAAATGTTCTCAACTCAATTATGAATCTCCAAGAAGAAGAATCAGATCAAACAGAGTTCATACGAGAAATTATGCCATCCACAAGTTGGGAGTTGCAGTCTAGCTCGGTACGGAAGCTTGGAGCAACTGGCTGGGTGTTTCCTTCACCAATCCTACCGAGCTGGACGACATATGCCAGTCAGCTCGGTAAAATCCACCCTCCTGGCTACCGAGCTGGTCGTCACCCTACGCATCCCACGACTTATCGGAAGATCTCCTCTCATCCTGTATACCGAGCTGGACAACACCATCGACCTGGAAGCAAGCCAGTTCAGCATTTCCTGCCACCCAGGCTACCGAGCTGGACGGTCAGCATGCTGAATGCTGTCCAGATCGGTAGGAAATACTGATCGAGCTGGCTGACACTTCTTGTTTCGTCTCGTTTCACTTCATTCTTCGTCTTTAGGGTCTTTTCGTAAACATACCAATGTTTTCGTAAGTTTCTCGAAACATCGCGATGTTTCGTCTATCGAATTTGGCCGAGCTGGAAAGATGGACCGACAAGGGCTAAGACCGACTTATGGAAGTTTCTAAAAGCTTCCTCGAAGATTTATGGAAAAGTTATCAGAAAAAGGAAAAGACCTTTTGTCCCACATCGAAACTTAGGCTTTCTAGGGCTTATGTTGTCTTAGTATAAATAGGGATCGATCCCTACCTCTTGTAACATCTTCAGTACATTCATAATACACTATTCATTCAAGATTTGGCAATAAAATCGTATTCTCATCTTTCCTTTTTTCTTACTCTTCACTTTTGCGGAAATTTACCAAAATCTTTCAAGAGGTTTGTCATTCTAGAACTTTTGGGACCTAGTTATCAAATTTACTTTCCGAAAATACATTGTGCAAAATCTCGTTCCCACAGGCTAAGGCTTTCACGGATGTAGCCTTTGGTCATGAGGTCCTGGACTTAGCGTTCCAACTCCTGAGATTCCTCCGGGTAGACTCGGTAGGCTGGTCGTTGGGCAAGGGTGCTCCGGGGACTAGGCCGATTTGGTGCTCTATTCCCCTGATAGGTGGCAGTCCGGCTGGAATCTCCTTGGGAAAATACATCTTTGAAGGTCTCCATGAGGAGGAAATTCCTTTTCTTCGGTTCCTAAAAACAAAATTTCACTAAAGATCATGAGTAGCACCTGCTCTTTACGTTCAAGGGATTTTATAACATGGTTGGAAGATATATATAAGCTGGTTTTACTTACCTTGGAACCCTTGTCCATTGCCCTTTGCATTTCATGGACGTCTTGTGGGGTGAGTGGTGCAAGACTGTGCTTCTTGTTCTGATGCATGAAGGTGTAGTAGTTGGTCCGTCCACTGTGAATGGTGTCTTTGTCGAATTTCCATGGCCGGCCTAGCAGGATGTGGCCTGCTTTCATTAGGACAACATCACATAGGACCTGATCCTCATACTTGCCTATCCTGAATGGCACGGTCACTTGTTCCCCAATCTTGAGCTCAGTCTCATCATTCAACCACTTGAGGCGGTATGGACGTGGGTGCTTGGTCTTCTTAAGCCCTAGCTTATCAACCAGATAGGTGCTAGCTACGTTAGTGCAAGAGCCACCATCAATGATCAAGCTACATACCTTAGATTGTATGGTGCACCGAGTGTGGATTGTGTTCTCCATTTGAACCGTCTCGGGGTCATACATGACACTGAGGGCTCTTCTGATCACGAGCATCTCTCCCACCTCTGGATAGTCGATGACTTCTTCTTCTGAGTCGGTTGGATCAGCTTCGTCGTGGGATTCATACTCGTCGTCGTCTCTGAGGTTCATGACGCGCTGATTACGGCACTCTCGGACGTAGTGGCCTTTGCCTTGACATTTGAAGCATGTAACGTCTCTGGCCCGTGGGGTTAGGGCTTGACTGGCACTAGGTTTGTCACTGCAGTTGAATTCAGGCTTCTTTCTGGGGGCTGGTTCTATTGCTTTACCTTTGTCAAAATTTCTGGCTGGTAGAGTCCAAGTCGGCTTGGAACGGTTAAGAGAGGCATTCCTCCTCTTGATATGTTGCTCGGCTTCCACGGCAAGGTGCAGGAGTTCATGCAAGTCTCCATAGGGCTGGCGCTCAAACTTCCGCGTGATGCGGTCTTGCAGTCCGTCTAAAAACTGAGCCATGAGGGTCTCTTGTGAATCAGAGACTTCTAGTCCGTCTAAAAACTCCTCAAAATTCACTTCGACCGTTTTGATTCCTTGAGAAAGTTTTCGAAACTTCTTCTGGAGGTCACGGTGGTAGTAGGCCGGCACGTACCGCTTCCGGAGGTGAAACCTCATATAATGCCCCGACCGCCCCTACTGGTGAGTCACCCATCCTTCTATCGGACTCATGGGCCCCACCCCTGTCTGACGGTCGGTGCGTTAACCGGGAGGTTTGAAAGTCATGATATACTGTCCCTACAATCACCACATGACCGTTCCCCATGTTTTGGCCTCACTCAGACGGTACCGTGAATGACTTCCCGGTAGGTCACCCATCCTTTGACTACTGCAGCTCAAGCACGCTTAACCCTGGAGTTCTCTCTGGATGGGCAACCGAAAAGATAAGTGAACTTTGATGACATAGGTAGCCAAATCAATTCTTTTAACCTCTCCACATAAGTTTCCATATACCAGAAATCGGGATGTTACAATTCNTGACCGCCCCTACCGGTGAGTTACCCATCCCTCTATCGGGCTCGTGGGCCCCACCCCTGTCCGACG
>OVBI01003443.1:0-12494 GCA_900406495.1 Sisymbrium altissimum
TTAATTAATCTTTATTATAGTATATATTTGTATCATTAATTAATTTGCTTACTATTATAGGTTAAAGTATAATTAATTAATAAATCATCATTTAAATATATATTTTCATTAAAAGTTAGAATAAATAATATTTTAATTTTTGGTGTTTTTTGAACAGCGTTGCACCATATTTGGTGTGACACTGTTCACAAAACACCAAAATTTAAAATATGCCGTCTGTTTTACCGTTTGGTTGGAGCACAAAAACACTATATATGCAGTTTTGCCGTTGTTTTTGCTTTAATTTGTGTTAAGTTTGTTTAATATATTTTTAGTTTATGTAAACTTTGTTTAATATAGTTTTAAATTTATTTTAATATTTTAAATATTTCTTAATTTATTATATTTTTAAATTTTGTTTGAATATTATAAAATAATTTATTTTATTTTAATATGTTTAATATAATTATTTACGAAAGACATCAATATAAGGACTAAACTGTAACTAATGAATATTGTTGAGGATCCGAATAGTGAAATCTCAAATTTGAGGTTTCACTATTCAGGGCATCTCCAACAAGGATCCTAATTTTGAGAGGAGCAAATCCTCAAAATGAAGATTTGAGGGTGGTGTCCTCCAACAGTGAATCCTCAAAAAAAATCCTTAAAGTTAGTTAATTTATAACATAGTCCTTAATATTTTAAAAAGTTATAAAAATTCAGAAATAAATATAAATTATACATTTTATATATTATACAACACAAATTTTTATTTATATTATTATAAATATATAATATTACAATAAAAGTTAAATGAAAATACAAATTACATATATAATAATACTTTAATTTTGTGTAATTTACTTTAATTTTTGTGTAATTTGCTTTCATTTGTGTGTAATTTGTTTTAATTTGTGTTAAGTTTGTTTAATGTATTTTTGTTTTATGTAAAGTTTTTTTAATATTATAAAGTTCTTTTTTTTAATATGTTTAACTATTTCTAAAATAAGTTTAGTATAATTATTATGAAATAGATAAATATAAGGACCAAATTGAAAATAATGAATAGTGTTGAGGATCCGAATAGTGAAACCTCAAATTTGAGGTTTCACTATTCAAGCCCTCAAAATTTGAGGATTTGAGGATCTGTTGGAATACCAAAAACCTTAAAATTTGAGGATTTGAGGGCTTGTTGGAGATGTCCTGAGAGCCTCAAAATTTGAGATTTCACTATTCGGATCCTCAAAACTATTCCCTATTTTAAATTCGGTCTTTATATTTATCTCTTACATAAATAATTATACTAAACTTATTATAGAAACATTTAAACATATTAAAAAAAACTTTATAATATTAAACAAAGTTTACATAAAACAAAAATACATTAAACAATCTTAACACAAATTTAACACAAATTAAAACACATTACACACAAATTAAAGCAAATTACACAAAAATTAAAGTATATTACACAAAAATTAATATTATTATATATGTAATTTGTATTTTCATTTAAGTTTTATTGCAATGTTATATATTTATAAATGTATAAGTAATATTTTGTGTTGTATAATATATAAAATGTATACTTTCTATTTATTTATGAACTTTTATAACTTTTTCAAAAATTAAGGACTATGTTATAAATTAACTAACTTTTAACGATTTTTTTGAGGATTAATTGTTGGAGGACACCAGAGTACCATAAGTATTTTTGATAGTGTATGTTAAAACTGAATTTTTCAAATTTATTTATTTTTATTATACATAACTTCTATATGTATTCTCGAATATTTCTTTTTAAAATTTGTTAAGTATTTGTTGTAATTTTGGCAGGAAATAACAATATATATATTGACATGAATCAAAAATCTCATTTTAAATGTAGGATTGAGTTACGCTCTATTTAATTTTATTTTTAAAATCGATAATCCTCAATTTTACGGATGGCAACCAATCGATATAGGAATGAATTTTATTATACAAAGCCATGGATACTCTTAAATAATTCAGAAGGCTAGTTTATGAACCCCATGTGCCATCATTACTATTGTAAAAAGTCCATCTACTTTCAAATCAGCTCCAAGCTCAATCAAGTCAGTTAGTAATAGTTCCAACTGTTGTTGTAATTCAAGTAAAAGCAGTCTTACAGCAGGGTTATAGCATGCCAACACGTCACCATCATTATATGTTCGTCCCAAAAAAATATGAGAGACAAACAATTTTGTTTTCAGACCTTGCTGACTGTAAAAACTTCCACGCGTCGTACATGAGGAGCCCGTTCGTTTGCAAAGCTTGCTGAATAAACTTGCAGTGGGTTTGCGAAATTGATCACAAACTTTTTTTCAAATTGTAACCATTATTATATTTTTGTCCAATAAAAAAAAATAATATGAGAGACTAGCAATTTTCTTTTCAGACCTTGCGGACTAAGTAAAAGTTGCCATGCGTCGTACATGAGGAGCCCATTCGTTTGCAAAGCATGCTGACTAAACTTGCAGTGGGTTTGCCAAATTGATCACAAACTTTTTTAAAAATTGTCACCATCATTATGTTTCGTCCAAAAAAAAATATGAGAGCCATCGTCATTAAGTTGAGTGTAATTTGTTTTAATTTGTTTGACTTTGGTATCTTTTTCATACTAGTATTTCGTATTTTTTTATTCAAGTTATACTCTTTAGATATTGTAATTTCTTTTAATTGTGTAATTAGCTGTCATTTGTGTTTTAATTTGTGTGTTAGGTTGCTTTAAGTTAAGTGTGACGAAAAAAAAAAGTTAAGTGTAGCCCTGATATCATCACATTTATGTCGAATATGTATGCAACACCATAATTTCAATTTGTCTTCTCATCCAAAAGTACATATCTATAATTCACCAGTGTTGTTTAAATAAAACAGTGGTGTTGAATTATATATTATTAACTAATATTATAAATAATATAATTTAACTAATATTAGTTGGAATCCATTTCACTAAATAAAAGTTTTATAAAAACGGAATATTATGATAAAAAGTTGGATTTTTTTAGTGTCCTAATCAAATGAACCAACTCGGTATTTATAGAGGAAAAAAACGAGAAATTTATATATAGAAATAAGTAAGAAACAAAATTATTTAATATGAAATGATTGAATTTTAATTTTATAATGAGATAAATATCTTATAAATCTAACAACCAATCATAAACAGTCACTTTTTACAGTATATTCAGCGTGAGATTTTTTTTTATCGTTTTTATTCTTTTACTTTTTTAATCTATTAAATTTGACACTTGGCATTTGAGAGAACTATTTTTCACGTTTCACCATGTTGTAATTTACACAAATTATGTCATCAACATAAAATTTGCCAACACCCTCGTTGTACATATCAATCTGTTCCTTAATTTTTGATATTTTAGTTTTTTCCTTATTCCAGTATATTGACGTTTAAGCTTTTAATTAATAGTAGTTATTGCACTTTATGAATACTAAGACTCGACGGTTGATTTTTCTTGGCGGTTGGGAATATCATAAGCTTTTATCACACGCGCACCAGCAAGCATCTAATCGCCAACGTCATTAAAGAATGGGGTTTTGGCCGTCCGCAGTAAGTTTCGTTTCTTCCAATAAGGCTTTTATATCTTGGAATATAGAAAGAGACAGGTCTCATTTGTGAGAGGGCGAAATGACAATGATCGGATGTCCCGGAGAGGGGATCATGACGTTTATTTTTAAAAACAAAATGAACAGGCAACCAAATAAATAATGTTCCTGACATTTCTTTTCTCCGAATAACTCCTCGGGTCTGATTGGTAAACAACTGGTGCAACAAATTTGGGTGGAACAAGTATATGGAGTCCAGTAATATCAAAGTAAATTTTCCATAGTTTGATGAAGCGCAACGGGGTTCGCTGAAAAAAAAAGAAATACATGTTATAACAAAAATATATATACTCCAAATACTATGGATCCATAGTAAAATATCTTCTCTCCTCTCTCTCATCAAAACTGAACTCCTCCTCTTCTATGCAACTCTGTCCTTCTCACTCAGCCATTATTAACGTCTGTTCTTTCTTATTTTCTTGGTCGACATGGAAAAGTATCATAAAATCTCGCAACTGACGCAATGCATTCGCGGCTGGCATATCCGTGGAAGGGTTGAGCGAATCTTCCCGGGTCACAATAATGGTCTTGGTGTTATATTGATGGACGATGAGGTATGTTGAACTATAAAACGATGGAATAGTCACCATCAAAACGATGGAATAGTCACCCCATACTTTTTAGAATGCTTTAGCGTTGATGTTAGTTGTGTGTATGTTCTAGGCTCAGAGGATCGAATGCATTATAAGGGAACATCATATTGTCCATTATAAAAAAAATTTGGAAGAAAATAAGTGGATTTCAGTAATGATATTTCGTGTTGATGAAAACGATTGCGTGATTCGAACAACCAAACATCCGTTCAAGATAATTGTAACCAATATTACTGTTATCACGAATGCTGATCCTACCCCTATGGAACCGTGCTATCCGTTGACCTCTTTTAATTTAATCCACGATGGATGCGTGGAGGAAAGTGTTTTATTTGGTATGTTTATAAATTTATTTTTTGGGTATGATGTTGTTTTTTGTGTGTTTTGATACAATATTTCTGTATAATTTGCAAGATTTGGTTGGATGGGTGTTCCGTGTGGGGGAATTGATACGAGATGGGATAAATCTGGGGGATAGTGATGGCTACATGAGGATCTTTTTGCTTTGCGGCGTATGGTTTGTATCGATGTGATTTATATACGCGTTTTACCAATTACTTTTAGTAATTTTCTAACGCTCTCGTTATATTTGTAGCGGTTTGGTGTTGCGTTGTTTGGTTACCGGACGTCCAGTTTTGGAGTTCGCAGATATTTTAGATTGTCATGATAAGCCTCTAATCGTGATTCTGAAATGTGGAGACTGGACAGAGACGCCGGATTGATCGTCATTGAAGGTCGCATTTCCAAAGTCTAGACTAATCATGATGTCCCGGAAGCTAAAGCCTTGCAATTGATGCTTTTTGAGCCGGATGACAACACGAAGTGATACAGTTTTTATGTATAGTAAATTTGGTGTAGTACGATATTCCGCAAGTTTGTTTTGTTTTTTTAATTTTATTGTCGATCTCCAAAACAGAATTCATCCTGGTAATGTTTGCAAAACCCTAGATTTGATGTTTTAAGGTGATGCTCTCCAATGGTAAAAATCTAAAACGTAACTTTAATTTTTTTTATCAATTTGCATTATAATCCTTCAGTTATAAGTATAGTATGGGTTTCAACAACAAAACTTTTAAATAAGTATTAAAAAGATGTGAAAAATATATTTAATAAAACATGCAAGACATTAAACTATTATGAATTTAACATGATAAAAATAGTAAATAATACCCCCCCCCATCCGTTTCGCAAAAGTATCGTTTTGGAGTATGCACACCGTTTGAGAAAACATTTAGTTTGTTAGTTTTGCCAAAACAAAAACAGCATTAATAAGTATCCACCTAAAGAAAATTCTGAGAAAATTAGTAAGAAAAATGGAAATATTTTTTTTGGTCTCCGAAACAAATAAACCGAATCTCTATTAATATGAAATAATTGCGTTTAAATTATTAGAATAAGAGAAATATCTTATAAATCTCGTCAACCAATCATAAACAAGCACTCTTTTCCAATCTACAACTCAGCGTGTGATTTTTTTTTTATATATATTCTATTAATTGATTTTCAACAATTAAAATGTGACAATTGGCATTTGGGGGACCTACTTTTTACATTTCAACATGTTAAACACAATTTATGGTAGAAAGACATCAACACTTTTATTGCATCTCTTCAAACCTTTAGTTTAGGATTTGTAGATCTGCAATATCATTAATGAGGGTTTAAACGGCCGATTTTATTGATTTAGGGTTTATTTAGGGTCTGGGGTTTGGAGTGTAGGGTTAAGAATTATTTCAAATTAAATCATGCATTTATTCCATAGTACGTTATTATTGCAAAATACACGATTATAAACTTGATTGTAAAGCATTTGTTCCCTTGGTTTGGATAGTGTGGTAAGGGTTCTATTGGTATTCTATTCCTTAGTTTGCTCCAACACTTCCACATAGGTAGCATTCGAATATTCAATTTTACTCATGCAGGTTAGCTCGAAATCGTCATGGTATAAGATGAATAGGACGTTGTTATGGCTGCATACGATGTAAACAAATTTTATGTGTATTTGGATACGTTTACTCCAACCCAAACACCAAATTTGGTGTTGCAAAAACACTTTTTATTTTTTATCTCAAACCACAAACGCTAAATTCCACACCAAAAAAAATATTCTTTATTATTATAATATTAAATATAATATACTCTTTATTATTTAAGATTTTTTTAAAATAATAACTATTTATAAAACTGAATAATTATGTAATTTTATGTGTGTTTAATTTTGGTTATGCAATTTTATGTATTTTTGGTTTTAATTATGTAGTTTTATATTTTCAGTATTTTAAATAAACTTTATTATTGTATATATTTGTATCCCTAATTAATTTGCTTATTATTATATTACTACATGTTAAAATATAATTGATTAATAAATAATCATTTAACTATATATTTTTCATTAAAAGTTAGAAAATAAAAATATTTTAATTTTTGGTGTTTTCCGAACAGTGTCGCACCAAATATGGTGCAGCACTGTTCACAAAACACCAAAAATTAAAATATGCTGTTTATTTTACCGTTTGGTTGGAGCACAAAAAATACTGGGGGTGTATCCAATTGATGATTTGAAGAGTTTTGAAGTGATTTGAATTAAAATATCAAATCCATTGTTATTCAATCATGAATTTTAAAAAATGCTTTAAAATCCAGTGTTATTGAACTTGTGATTTTAAAATCTGTTTTAAAATCCAGTGTTATTGGAAATATTTTAAGTAGTAGATTTTAGGAGGTTTGTAATGATTTTAAGGTGATTTGGTGAGATTTCTTTGTTAAAAAATAAAACTCTAAATCCTAGAATGCTTTAATAACAATCACCACAACTTTTCTAATTCACCCAAAATCTCCCAAAAACTCATTAAAAATAAAATCACCTCAACTTCTCTTAAATAACATATTCAATACACCCCATAGGTATGCAGTTTTGCCGTTGCATTGGAGTTGCCTGGTTAGCCAACTCCAATCGAACGTTATAACACCAAATTTAGTGTCATACTCTCTCCAACCGAACGGTAAAAGTCACACCAAATCACCAAATTTAGTGTGTTGTGAATAGTGTCACACCAAATATAGTGTAACACTGTTCACAACACTAAACATTAAAAAAATTTTTTTTTTACTTTCATCTAATAATATAATTAAATCAATAATATCAATTAGTTAAAATTTATAATTAATAAAATTTTGTTCAATTAACAATTAGTTAAATTTTTTAATTTTCAAATGTTAATAATATAAAACTTAAATTATACTTCATATTTTTATATAAAATATTTAGATTAATGCATAACTTAAAAATATATATTAAATTTAAATAAATACTGAAAAAACAGAATTACAAAATTAACAGTGGATTATGTATAATTAATATTTTTATAATTATTAACAAAATATTAAAAATAGTAAATTTAATAATATAATAATAGAGAATATTTGTTTAGTGTGAAATTTGGTGTTGTGATTGGAGATGAAAAATAAATTTCAACACTAAAACACTAAATTTGGTGTGATTTCAACACTTTATTTAGTGTGATGGTTGGAGTTGCCCTTAGAAAGGCAGATGAAAGTCAGGTTTTACGAGGATTTTGATTATTTGGATCTAAAGTTTTCATTCCTATGGTAGTAGACCCCACCAAATGACGGTGCATACAGTAAATGATGCGACAGACGGCGCACAAAATGTATAATTTGGATTGTGTTGTGAATTTATTATAATATAATATAAGATAGAACCTTATTATGTAATATATACTTTGTGTTTAGAAATAGTCATAAGACTTTGAGTGAGTGGTGCTACGAGAGATTTTTTTCTAGACACACTTATGATTGTTGCTTATGACTTACTTTCTTTTACATCTTTACAAACCTCATATTTATAGGGGTTAAGAGAAGATTAAGATGATGACACCTAAGAAGGTGACTAATCTCCTTAAAAGATGACCAATACAATAACATGACACTTGGTGATGACTAATAACATTTAGTGATGACTAATAACACTTGTAACTCTGGGTGATGAATAATCATATTATTTAACAGATCTAAAGTTTCTCTCCATGTTTTATGGTTTTCGATATTAAGATGCATCGACAAAAAAAAAAAATAGAAATAGTCAGATAATAAATATTTCAACATAAAATTTTACTGTTTGGCCATTCAAAGCATAACAAAAAAGAAAACAAAGAACTTCAACTTGCAGATATTTTATTTTTCTTGGATGATCTAGACGGTTGATCGGTACATGGACCTTCGCCATCTAAAGAAGAGGAGACGTGAGCAAGTTCAGCGTATCTGAAAGTTATAATAGCATATCAGTATATGGATAAATTCAATATTGCAAACAACAATATATAAACCGTAACGTATAAAAGTAACACACTTGTTCCTGAACACGTTTGCTTTCGCAACATCAGGATCAAATTGGAATCTCGAAATACCTCCCCGATCAGACACATGAATTCCATCTCTAATAATAAATCGTTTCTTAATACAACAGACTAAAATGGTATTAAAAGTTAAATATTGACCTAGTGAAAAAAAAAAAATAAATATAATAATGATATAAACGGTAACCTCCACCGTTAGAAATACCCCAATCAGTCAAGAGACAAAGGACCCGATCACCATGAATCTAGAAATGATCATTGAATTCAACAGCCAATTTCCCAAAAACAGAATATTTTATAACCTCATCCCTACATATAAGATACAAGAAGAGTCATAACTGTATTCTTGATGAAAAGATACATTAAATATATTGTTTTCAAAAAAAAAGATACATTAAATATATTGTTTTAAAAAAAAAGATACATTAAATATAGTACGAATAAATAGAAAAGGTTACTTGTGATTTCTCAAGTCAAAAAGAAGACAACTCGTTTTGTTGACATTGCTTTCAGGATGATAGGGATCTTGAACTATATGAATCTCATCAACGGAATCAACAAAGCCCATCAAATGTAGTTATGAAACAAACAAAAATCCTTAAAGTAAGACGAATAAAATAAATGCATCTCCATTCCAGTTGTGCAGAAAAATGTAAATATGTCTGCGTATATCTGGAAAATACCTATATATGCCACTTGAAGAATATTTTTTTGATAGATGTCTGAGAAATTTGTCAAACTGATGAAATCCGAATATGTAACCGGATTTATCTTGTTAATCTTACTTTTCTCAACAAAAGAGATACAATAATCATGATTGGTGGTGATAGATCCAGGCGATGGAGCCGCAACAATAAAATCCTCAATACATTTCCACTGTTCTTCATGGAGGCACCGATCGAACGCTTCAATTAAAATGGGATTAAAAATAGAGGCTCCTATTTTACATCCCTATAAATTGATAAAGAAAAGTAGATAACTATTATTCATAAGCCAAAATGAAAGTATGGATATTAATAATGCAGACGAAAAATATACTTAAACTGACCTCTGCATCCACAAAAACAAATTCGATACCGAATCCGGTGTCTGGTCGATAAGACACCCATTTTTTGAGGATTTTAACCCGAATACGCCAGTCAGTTCTCAATGGATATATCACACTTAGTTGATGGTAATCAGCCATATCTATAGTAAACGAGAGTTGTTTGTTGTGCTCTGAAGAGAGGAATAGATTAGTAAAGTATATACTAATAAAAGCATAAAGTAAAACTAGTACGCGTGTGAGACTTTTAATCGGTAACTACACATAATAAAAGCAGCTATGACCTGTCTAATCATGCTTACATTTTTAGTATACTAAATATTCATTTAAATACAGTAACTTGCTCTGTAATCGCAGATAAGCAGTAGATAATCCGCAAACCTTTTGCAACGCGACGCCAGGCTAGCAGTAGGTCATTCGCGAGCCCACTAAAGACTAATTTAGTCAGAGCTTTATATTAGAAGATAATTTATTTCAATAAATTTGTAACACTATATTGATTTGTCCTTTCAAGTTGAGTTTATCAAAAATAAATAATAATTACAAATCTGACAACCAAAGCAACGAAAGATTTCACCGCGAATCTACATATATTACTTTCAAATGTACACCAAAATTTACTCGGTATTCGTAATTTCGCAGGCTATATTTTCATAAATACAATATAATAACAAATACTAAGGGGGTGTTATTCATTTATTGATTTAGAAATCTGTATAGGATTTATAAATCTATGTAAAATATTCTGATTTCCAAATATAATAATAAATATGTACAAATCCAAAGGTATTCCTTTGGATTTTAATCTTTGTATTTTAAACAAACAAATCCACTCAAATCCACTCAAATTCATTATAAAATCAAATTCATAAATAAATCTGTATGATTGAATAACACATGATTTTAATTAGGGTTTATAAATCATAAAACTAATAACACATTATTTTAACATGGATTATAAAATCATGAAACTAATAACACTGGATTTCATTTAGATTTTCAAATCCATTAAAATACATAAACCAATAAGCCCCACTAATATTAAAATACATAATTAATTAATAATAGAATTCAAATTCAGAAAAGATGAACTTAACACAACATAAACCATTTACTGTATATTTAGTAAAACGTTGAGTTTCAAAATAAATAGGAATAATTTCATAATTTTAAAAAATAAAGGCTACGTCAAGAATAAATAAAAGTTGACAAAAGGATCTACTATATGAAAGGGCTTAGGTTGGAGTGT
This sequence comes from Sisymbrium altissimum, assembly GCA_900406495.1. Taxonomy (NCBI): domain Eukaryota; kingdom Viridiplantae; phylum Streptophyta; class Magnoliopsida; order Brassicales; family Brassicaceae; genus Sisymbrium; species Sisymbrium altissimum. The sequence goes on from OVBI01003443.1 coordinate 10,891, forward strand.
GAACTCATTTCGAATAGAAAAAAATGAGGGAAACCATTAGATATGGTCTCATACTCTTCTAGTGCCCCCAAAGGAATCAACAAGGAGTCGAGAGTTGCGGTATATTTGATTAAAGAATTAACCTTTGTGTGAACGATGGGGGGTCTTTATGTTGAAGTAAAAATATTCAGTCTGTGGAGAGAAAATCGAACTGATGGCCGGTCGTGCATAAAGATGATTCTCGGTGATCAAGAGGTACTGTTTGAAATTATATATCTATATCGTATGAGTAAATTTTAATTATTCTTGCTGATATTATGTAATTGGTTGTGTATTTATTTATCAAAAATGGGGAAATGAGATTTTTCTTGAATATTTTAATAACAATGTGGTTTGTTTTACTTTGTTCAATTTATATTGTAGAATTGTAGGTTTGGTGCACTTATCATTCCAAATTGCGTAGGAAGATATGAGAATGCTTTGACAGAAGGTGAATGGAGATTTATCTCTGGTTTTAAACTGTTCCGTGCCGCAGACCCACCATATATTGGTCGTTCAAGATGCGTACTTGTGCTGATGAGTGCGACCGTTGTAATTAGGCCCATCGACCCACTTTCAAATAATACATTCCTTTCTTCACCGATATTTAAAGATGTTATTGACGCCAAAATTGATAATTCTGTCTTATCTAGTGGGTACTACGAGTACTTATTTTTGTTGGTTTGTGTTTATTTAACGTGGTACATTTTAGTTATGAAGTCAGATGTATTTTGGTCATTATCAACTTCCTTAAAATTTGTTGTTAAGATTTGCTTTGGTATATATCGAGTGTCGGATATCTTCAAAGGAAGAAGAACCAACCAAAGAGTGACGAGTCATACGTGTTATGGTTTGATCTTATGGATGATAAGTAAGTTTTTCTATCTTCTAAATAATATGAGGACTATCGATTGCATTTGTCATGAACTCCGACTGATGCATGGTTTTACATATTTATTTGTAGGGACTATGTGATCAGTTGTGTTGCTTTTGGAATTGTTGCAAAAAAAAAAAATCCATGATCATTGGAAGAACAATTGGGAACATGGTCGGATTTGTGTTTTGAGGTTCTGGAAATTTGAGGAATACGTGGGTATGGATGACGTACCGTTCAGTATAATTTTATTGATTTATGCATTTCATATTTTGATATATTATATAATTGGATATTACTATTTTGAAAAAAATAGGTCAAACCTACACAAAACTAGTTCTTAAGTCGCTTCGAGGATGTTCTGATTTTGAAATGAATCCATCTATCAGAGAGGCCTCTGATTTCAAATCTCGGTAAGAGATTTATCATTTCATACATGTCGAACGATGGATTGTTTGTAATGAACTGTTATCGTCCAACATTGTGTAGATTCGAGCTTTCAGCTGATGGTGGTACGGTCGTGGATCCATGAGACTGCGTCAGATTTCTTTGTGGGCCGATTATTTCGCTTAGTTCCGTCCGTGTTTTGTTTAAGCCTGGTCCTCTGTTATCTGTTGCTGGATTTGTATTATTAGTTGGTTGGGATATTTATTTTGCTGGTTTCGTATTATTAGTTGGTTGAATTTATCCCGCCATATATGTTAAAATGTTA
>OVBI01003445.1:0-12490 GCA_900406495.1 Sisymbrium altissimum
TCTATCGGTGCGAAAGGTTTTTATAGATGAACCCGTTTGATTCTCTACGACCTCTTTGAACCTTTTGAACCGATCGAATGCCTCTCTCTTCTCCTTTAATAGCATAGTCCACATATATCTTGAGAAGTCATCAATTAAGACAAAAACATATCGATTGTTTGCTGGTGTTGGTGGTGATATTAGTCCACATAAGTCTCCGTGAATCAGCTCCAATGCTTGAGGTGCACGGTAAGTTGCTTTTGGTGGGAACATCTTTCTTGTTTGTTTCCCGGCTAAGCAAGCATCACACACGTCGCTCTCATGTAAAGCTTGCAGCATTCATACGACCATCTCTTTCTTGACCATGTTGTTCATTAGACTAATACTGATGTGTCCAAGACGTGAATGCCAAGTTCTTGTGACATCATCATCTTGTACAAGTAAACACGTAGGATAGCTGACCTCCATTGGTGTTTTACACAGCCTGTTTGGTGATCTGACGACTTGCACTAGTAGTCTTCCACTCGGATCGATTAGTGTTAAGATGCTTCCTTTCATGTTCAGCTCACATCCATTTTCAGTGGCTTGACCTAAGCTGATGATATTGTGCTTTAGCTCTGGTATGTAATAGATCTCTTTGAGTGCTCTTTACTCTCCTGTCTTGCCCACAAAGACTATCGTACCTCTTCCCACAATATCAACATATGAGTCGTCTCCAAATTTGACTTTTCCTTTGATATTCTCGTCTAAGCTCGAGAAATACTCTTTTCTTCCTGTCATGTGATTGCTTGCACCATTGTCTAAGTACCATATACTTGTGTTCTTGTCGATAATGTCGTAACATTGCGGGAACACCTTTTCTTCGTTTTAAAACACCACCTTGTGCATGTAGAGAGCATCAGCTGTTTGCGTCTCGTTTAAGTTTGTCTCTTAGTGCTTGGGCTGTTTTTCTCTATTAGGACAGATAGATGCGAAGTGTCCTGGCTTGTTACATACCCAGCAAATCACAGTGGAATGATCTCTTTTCGGTTTCTGGTTGGTTTCTCCGGTGACTCCTCCTTGATTCTGGCCATTGGATCTCCCGCGACCCTGCCTCTTCCACCTCGACCTCTTCCGCGTGAGCCTCCATAGCCTCCTTGGTTACTATAGTCGTTGTTTACCCACATGAGTTTCCCTTGATCCTCCTTTTGGATTTCTTCACCAACACGTTCTTCATATGCCTTTATCCTCCCCACTATGTCTGCAAACCCTGTTTGTTTTAAGTCGAGAACTTGCTCAAGCGAGGCGACAATATGAATGTATTTACTTCTTGGAAGTGCGCTAAAAAACTTCTTTACTTGCTTAGTCTCTTCTATGAATTCGCCCAAAGAAGCCGCTTTTGATGCTAGACCTGAGATTTTCCCCGCAAAGTCATCGACAGTATCATTATCGTTCATCGTCAATCTGTCGAGTCCGCCATCAACGTTTGGAGCCTTGCCTCTTTCACACGCTCTGCTCCTAGATGTCGTGATTTCACGGCCTCCCAAATATCTTTTGATGTGGATTGCTCGCCTATTTGTAAGATTAGGTTTTCGGGGATAGATTGAAATAATAATGATATTGCTATATCATTCTTCTTCTGGTCAGCTGAGCCTGGTTCAATTGTCTCCCAGACTTCGTATAGCCGCATCATTACTTTCATTCTCATCGCCCAAACTGTGTAGTTTGTCGATGTTAGCATTGGGCACGGAATGGACGATGGTCCATACTCCTTTGCCGTCGGCTGTGCTGGTTGTGCGTCTCCCATCTTGGATGCGCAAGTTCTTCTAGCACGAGCTTTGGTTGAGTCTTCTCCTGAAGGCTCTGATACCAATTCGAATCGTAAAAACTCAAAAGCTTTTGAATAACACCTTTTTTTATTGATTTAGAAAACTCTCTCAAAAACTAAATCTCTCTTTCAAGTCTTATGGAACACCTCTCCATATAGATATTATTATATAGGCATAGACAACTTCGTAAACCTATTAGAATTAACAAATCTTAGGGATGATTGGTTGAGTTATAAGTAGTGTATTTAGCTTTAATTTTTATCTACAATCTCAAAAATAACCAATCATGCTTTATATTGATTTTTAAAGCTACATCATTTACAGAAAAAAATGGCTGTAAAACTCCTATTTCTTAAAGCTTTATTTTTAAGGTTATAGAAAAAATAAAGAGCTGTAGGAATATCTTTCTTTATTCATTATTTTCGCATTTATTATTTACAGCTACAAAAGATACAGTTACAGAAGATATTTCTACAAATCAAATTCTACAGCAAATGTAATTTGAAATATATTAAAAACACTAGTTATTCAATATGTATTTACAAAACAAATACAGACTCTCTCTCTCTCACTCATACAGGCAAGAAGTATATGGAAAGATATATATATATATTTTTTTTTTTGTTGAAAGAATGTTAAATTTATTCAGATAAAAAAACATCGTTTTTGTTATGAAAGTCAATAAAGGCAAAAAACAAGTTGAAATTTTACGTAAAGATAATTTGTGGACCCCACCATCACTATTCACGCACAGTAACTTTCACTTTTTCACTTCTATATAAATGAACGTTTACGTTCAATTGTATTTTTACTTTTCATTCTTCACCATTCGAAATCAAAATACGAATACGAGTAATATATTTCTCTCTCGCCTCTTCTTCTATATTTCGGTATCCCAAAACTCTGCGGGTATGAAATTTTCTTCTTTATTCATAATTATCGATATAATAAAGAGAATATTACAGAATAAGTCACTTTATGACTTATATATTACACAATAACTCACTTTCTATGTTATAGTCATTATCTGAAAAAAGCACACCTATTAATCCCGTTTTTACCCTTCATTTCCTCCACTCCCTCACTGTCGAACTAAACCAACTCACACACTAATTCACTTTTTAGCTTCTTTATTTTCGTAACTAGACCATTCCTAACTAAATCTCCCCTCCCACCTCGACAAACCCTGATGTGACTTTGAGGTCAGTTTAGGGTGACGTTACCCACCACGCACACCGTTCGATCTTTTTTTAATCCCCTCTCTCTTTATCTAATGGACCAAATTACGTCGTAAAGACATCTCGAGCCTCACACTCATTGGACGTCCCAAAAGTCTACGCCATGGCCATACGTCATACTGTTAATTTGTTGCTGTTTGTCACCTCTCTCTGTACCTCCCACCAATTGGCTGAACACGTGCTTGTTCTGCCTGGCGAATGGAAGCTATCGACGGACGGGAACTGGAGCTTTGTTATCGACAAAGAAAAAAATATCTAGGATTGTCCCACTATCCCCCAACACCTCGTTGTGCGAACTCCAGCAAATCGTGTCAACAGAGTTTTGCGTTGACAACCATTCTGTCACACTGTCCTATTGGCCACCTAATTTAAAGGAGTTAGCCACGGGGATAAAAACGCCTCCGGTGGTCATATCAAACAATGCAGAAATTGCCTACTTCTTCCGTCACCACCATATCAACCGAGCCATGAACCTCTTTGTGCATTTCGCCGTAATAGAGGAGATACCGCCCAAACACCCAACTTCCGGTGACGCATTCACAACTCCTGTCCCCAACTTCAACGTCCAAACCCAATCATCCGCAGATTCACCTACTGCTTCTCTATACGTTCCAAGTGGGGCGTCCCGTATACGGCATTTCTCCTTAGACGACGAAGCTCTCACAGACACCGCCGACCTTGACGAGGAATTCTTACGCAGTGACACAAACCACGCAAAAGACACCTGGATGTCCGATGTTGAAGATGACCCTATCTCCGGTGATGAATATTGCGACGCCGAACCAGTCCGTGGATATGACCAAGATTTCTCGGAGCCTCTCCTTCAAGACGACTTTGGTGGGTCCAACGCCCTAGAAATCTTGTTAGGCGCCAATCGTACTTACCCAAGAATACATACACCAGTCAAGACGTACTGCTCAACTGAAGAAGCTTTCCGACACCTAATCCAGACTGAGGATGGGTTCAAGTTTGACCCTTCGTGGTTACCATATAGACTACAACCATATCGTCAACCATCATCAAATCAAACCATCGTCTAGTGGTCCCAACAGCTCATCCACACCCACACAAGTAGAATGCTCTTCAAATCCTATTTCTGGTCAACCACAACATCCACAGCCAAATCCTTTTGACATTTTCAAAGATGTACGTCCACAACATTGTCCTGCTTTCTCCCCCACGCCGGCCTCATCAGCTGAAACCTCCGCCTCCACACCAGCCTTCAACCCAACCACCCCCTCCGTATACACCCCGATGACCCCTCCGCAGAAACACTGTACACTAGACTCTTTTGCAGACAAGGAATTCGACGTCCCTCTTCTGTTCGACGACACTGCCTTTGCTGTCGACGAAATCCCAGATCTACAAATTGACGACACCGAAGAGGGATTTTCGTGGGGAAGGTCTTTGCCAACAAAAAAGACTGCAGAATTTCCCTCGCTATATACGCTATCAAACACAGATTCCACTTCAAGCAGACCACAACCCGAAGGCACTATTTCATTGTACAGTGCACAGACAAACAATGCGACTGGAGGGTTAGAGGTCACGAGCTTAAACATTGTACCTACTACGAGATTCGGAAGGCTCATCTCCAACACAACTGCTCCATTGACACAAGAACAGCTTTCCAAAAAAAAACCACATCCAGAATTATAGCTCCTGTCTACAAATCCAAGTTTGGGAATCCCCTAACCGGACCCAAACCGGCCGACATCCAACAGCTCCTACTTGAGGATCTCCGCATCTCCGCCTCATACATGAAGTGTTACCGAGCCAAAGACAAGGCCATTAACGAGGTCAGGGGCCCCGACGATGACTCTTACATCAAGGTACCACAATACCTCCACATGCTCAAACTAGCCAACCCCGACACAATTACCTTCACCAAAACTCAAATAGAAGATGATGGAATAGAAAAATTCCTCTACGCATTCCTCTCATTTGGGGCATCAATAAGAGGCTTTCGGAAACTCAGGCCTGTTGTAGTCCTCGACGGCACACACCTCTCCGGCAAATTCAAGGGTGTATTATTAACGGCCAGTGGTCAAGATGCCAAGTTCCAGGTTTTTCCCCTCGCATTTGCAGTTGTGGACAGCGAGAATGACGAATCATGGACATGGTTCTTGCAGAAACTGGGAACCATCATTACTGACAACCCTATCCTCACACTTATTTCCAACATACATTCCTCCATCCGTGCTGTCAAACAAATTGCCTTTCCTATGGCCAACCACGGGGCATGTATTGTCCACATCCAGCCGAACGTCAACGCAAAATTCCAAAGCAAAGGCCTGGCAAAACTAGTTGGCCAAGCGGGTTTTTCATTCAGAGTCGGCAGTTTCAAAAAGATTTACGCACAAATCACAACCGCTAACCCAGACTGCGCAAAATACCTTGAGAAAATTAGGATGGCACATTGGACTAAAGCTTATTTCAAAGGGAACTGGTACAATATGATGACATCCAACATTGTAGAACAACTCAACCGTGCATTGGTCAAGGCGAGGTCGTCCCCAATCATCGAACTCTTCATGTTCATCTAAAGGATGTTGACTAGGTGATTCTGTGCAAGGAAGAAAAATTCGTTAGCTTGCAGGGGCTCGGTTACCCTTGAAGTGGAGAAGGTTATGAGCAGTAGCATAAAGATCACCAAAGGAAGCAAGATCAACCCCATATCCAACTGGAGCTGCGAGATTGTCGGACAGTTCGGTCACAAATATCATGTCATCCTCGACCAAAAATTTTGTACGTGCGCCGTGTTCAACTAATACAAAATCCCATGTGGACATGCCCTGCTAGCCGCCGACCATCTAGGCATCCCGTACGCGAGCTTGTGCGGAGTTTGTTACAGGAAACATATATGGATTGATACATATGCAGGGGAAATCAACCCAGACGGCTGCCCAGAGGATGTGGACATCCCCGCTGATATCAAACAACTACTACTCATGCCTCCAAAAACGCGAAGACCTTCGGGACGACCAGAAGAAAAAAGAATCCATTCCACAGGCGAAATCCGGATTAATTACACTCATTACTTATGTGTGTTCCCAATATCTTATATCTTCTGTCCAGTGACTTATATATCTCGGTGCTCGCAGGTTCCAAAAAAATCAAAACAAATCCCAAACAAATGCGGACGATGTGGTGGTGAAGGCCACAACAAGACTACTTGCAAAAACCCTATCTGAACTTGGTCCGTACTATATCCACTATAACTATGTGCACGGTTTTTTGTTTTTTGATAGAGAACTGACCACAATTCAGTTAACTTTTCTGTAACGGGGAGACCCATAAACCATCCTCATGTACTTTCTTTCATTATGTTATACTGCATTTTCTATTTTTAAAATCTTACAATTACTCCTACTTCTCTCTAAATTTAAATGTCTACCATTCGACTTATGTTTGTTTATCCACCAATACACCAAAAAAATTTTCTGTGGTTGACCGATTTCACACGTATCCATCCTACACCTACACAACCTCGCTGCGCCGAGACACCAAGAAATGTATCACAGATGTTGTGGTCAACCACAAAACGCATATCTAGATTCGTAGGAAAAGAAAGCAGAGTAACACAACACCAATGGTCTACCACAAGCAACTTCCATAGAGCTACTATTACGCCTTGTGGTCAAGATGCTAACTTCAAGGGCTTTCCCATCGCTTTTCCAGGTGTGTACAGCGACAATGAAGAATCATGGACATGGTCCTTCCACAAACTGAGCACCATCCTTGCTGCCGAAAAAATACATTGGGTATGGCCAACCACGGACCCGGTATTGTCCACATCCAGGAAATAAGGTAACACAGCTGCCGCAGTTGACCACCCAAATACCACAGTTACACGACGTCATTTCCGTAGATTTACACCTACACGGCATCGTTTTCTCGGCATTTAAATCAACGCCCAGTGTGGACTCTTTAAATCAGATGCTCTCTCACCCACACAAACCACTATCCCTCACCCACATTCCGACCACCTAAACATGAACCCACCGACAAGAGGCCTCCCAACGAAGTGTACATGCGGGTCTGAAATTCAGCTATATACCTCTAGGACGGCCAAGAATCCGGGACGTCCGTTCTTCGGGTACACCACACAACTTGATGTAAGCTCTACTCGCCCTCCCTCTCACATATTTTATTAACTAACCTGAACCTACATACAAGATCACTTATTCAAATGGGTTGAAGAATCTGTCTTGGAGGAGTTAGAAGAAGCGTTACCCAAAATCAGAAATTTAGAAGCAGCCTCTGGAATTCTAATGACAGCTGTGGCAGATTTCAACCAACAACTTCTAAACGCACAAGCTAAATTCAAGAAAACCGTCATCATCCTTGCTATCGTGGCCGCCTTTATCATTATATCCCTCGTTATGCTTGGCGTCTTCCTTATTCTATCCAAACAAAAAAACAAATTACCTCGAAGCCTATTACATGTTTCTTGTACTTGTCAACTTTCCCTTTCGCTATAACAAATGTACGTCCACAATGTATTAACCTCGCAAAATGGCCTTTTATTTAATTACAATGTTGTTCGTACACCTTCCTCGTTTTTATTTTTATAAAAATATTCAGCTTATCAAATACAGTCCAAACAACCTAAAACAGCTTATGTAACACACTATGGTTGAACAAGGCCCCCGTTGAAAAGACACAACTAAAGGTCCAATGTTCGGCTGCAAACACACGCACGCATGGTCGACCACAAATACTTCCAATACCTATCTATCACAAAAAAGGCAAAACACTAACAAGAGAATTTACATCCTACAACCAACTCAACACAAACAACTATACAACTTCAATAATCCCACTTCCTCCGCATTCAATTAAAGAGATCTCCCAAATAAATTACACACGTCCACATAAATAAAACAACTTTCAAATGTTCGTCCACAGCCATAAATAACGACTAAATTTCTTAATGTGTCAACTACTCAGCATACAACGGTACAATCCACTCCTTGTAAATGTCGTCAGCATACTGTTTCCTTAAGTTATCCACCACTTCATCTGTCAGGGAATCCATGCCTCCAGCAGATGCACCCAATGCATGCATCTCCATGAACTTGGCTGCCAAAGGTCCGCAATCTCCAGACCTATCGTTTGAATACAGCCCCCGGATCCTCTGCCAAGTAAAAGGCTTCACCCCATGACTCTGTGTTGTCCTCGGAGCGCATAGCTTACAGACTATATATGGTAACAGCTCAACCACCTGCTTCATATACTCTCTCACAAACCCATCGTTCTTGTACTGGTTCGAGTCCAAGATTTCAATATCCCAAAGTTCCAAGTTGATGGCCAACCCAACCGAATGGGAATTGTCCCATATCATAGGGGCGTATATCGTGTCCACCTCTTCCAACCACTTAGTCCCGGGTAAAGCAACAAATTGCTTCATCTTCTCATCGAAACCAACTAGCTCCTTGTTGAAGGGCTTGCTAAACGAACAATATTTCCCTTGCATGTGGGCAACCAAGCAAGGGGAAGCAAACGCCAAGCGCTCCTTCGCTAAGGTCGCCCCATGTCTCTCCGCTAGAATAGCCATGAGGACCTCCATGTGCTTCAAAATCACAGACGGTTACGAACCAAACTTAAAAAAAAAAAAACCATATAATGTAAACACGTACTAGTGTTGTCACCCACTTCTGATTCTTCGCCAAAACCAACAAAAACTCATTAGAAAATACAAACCCACCCTTTGTCTCGTGCTTCCTACATGGGTGACAATGTCAAATATCTGACGTTGGTCTGAAATACAAATTTATTAAACCAAAAAAACTTACACTTTGCTGTTCGCTGTTAGCACCTGACTGAATAAGAGGTAATCAGGGTCTTCCACCCGGGGTAAAACATTGCCCTGCACTTGGCTAGGCTTTGCAGAGAGCAATTTACCCAGCTCCTTTTCTTCCTGCGTCGGTTCATGGCGACTGCGCTCCACAGCAGGTGATGAGTCGCTGACGCAAACAGTTTCATCTTCTTCCTCCGGGAGACCACATCAGCACTGAGTGTGTACTCTTTCTGTTCAGCAACATCCTCCTCCATTCGGGAGTCATCAAGCGGTTTTACTTCGATGCTAGGATCAGGGACCTCGGGCCCAGCCAATGCAATCCTACTGTTCCCTAAAACGTCCTCATCAGCATTCGTGACAGGCACAGCCACCTCACAATGTTCGAACAGAACCACCCACGCAACGTTCACAACACTGTCCATAGGGTTAACCACATAGTTCCCAAACATTGAGTCGGTTCGCCCACGCACATCTGTATCCACCACTCCCTCTGCGGTTATCCTCCAAACACGATCTTGTTCCAGGGGAAAAGTAGGTGTCAAGTCACCAAAAACACCAAATGTCTCTAGTGGGACAGGAGTCACGACTAACTGTAGGGAATTAACTGCCTCAGTAACCTGCATTGTTCTCGCGGTTATTGCAGGATAATACATAAACTATACTAGTAGTTACCACCAAAAACATACATGCTCTGGAGTTTTTTTTACCATCGTCCCCAATATGCTGTGGATTGGAGCCGTACTCCATATCGACAACTCCCCCGCTAATTTCCTACAAAACATCATCCGAAATTGGCTTGTACAAGGCTATCACAACTCATCAACTACTTGTTGAAAAGCAAATAAAAAAACCTGTTCCGGGGTTTTGGGACCATCGTCGCTCGTCTCGACTGGGTTAGAACCGCACCCCACTTCATCAACGCTACCGCTAATTACCTTCACAGACGAAAAAAAAGAGAAATTACTCATGTAGATCAATTGAACCACATTTGCAAGACCCAAAACATATAAGGCAACCCTCCTCAGCCATGAAAACAGATCCACGTCCTGCTGCCTGAGTCAAGTTCACATCAAAATCGATGTCCTCGCCCGCATTACTAACATGGTCGGCCACATTCATGCCACCCCTGTCCCTTTCCACTGGGCTCTCCGTAGAATAGTCATCCAAGACACCCTCACGACCAGGGAGGTGGTCTGAATGGTCATGCTCGCCCTCGCATTCACGACTAAACATCTCGGGGGATACATGGTCATCCCTAAGACTTATCACATTCCCCTCCACGCCGTTTACAGTCTCTGGGATCATAACATCGGCAGCCCCACATACTGTAGGTTCGCCAACACAGCGTTTCCTACGATTAAATCTCTTCCTTCCCCCCGTCATCCGACCAAACGAAGAACTGCAACGTGCTTTCTTCCTCATACCCTTCTTAACCATCTCTGAAAGTTCGTTAACTCGCTCAATAAGCAACTCAATCTTACCCTCGCAAGCACAAGGCCGGACGTCCGGCGGTGGTGAACGTTGGCGCTTCCCAAGGACGCTCTCACGCGGCGTCTTCTGTTATTCAGCGCCATCCCGACCCCGGAGTGGGAGGGACGCATCACCGCCACGCCAATCTAACTTATCAAATATGTGCCCACCCTTCGCTTTAGCCTCCATGTACATAACCTTCTTGTCATGGATCTCCTCATCCCACTTATCCTCACCACAACGGCCCCGGACGAAGGCAGTATCTGACAACTGCACAGAAACAACAACCACAAAAACACGTGGTTAGCTAGGTTTCCTATCCACAAAACCACGCACACACAACCACACAAACACAGAAAGTAATAAAATGTACATCCATAAAGTCTTCATTGTACATCCACTCACATTTTCGTCATCCTCCACAGCTAGCACGTCGTTCAGCGTCAAATATTTAGTCGGCAGCTTGCTCCCAGGGAAGGCATCCAACGGTATAGTTTTCTTAGGTACAGGAAGCTTAGCAATCAGAGACGGTATGGCTTCAAAAGCCAATAGTTGCAAAGCCAACGGAAAACCAACAAGGCTGAAAGTCTCCTGCTGAAGTAACTGCCGACATGCAGTCACGGGGTCCTCGCTCTTACCTCTACCCCTCTTACCGGGTCTTAATTTACTTATTGTCCAGTAAAATGACTCTCGTCCCAGGGGAAACTGAGAAACTTCTCCACGTCGGCCACCATTTTCACATACTTTGGCGTCGGCTTGTGTATCGGACAAGTGGCCACAAGAACACAATCAACAATTAACAAAAGGGTCAGCCGTATCCGCCTCCAACTACTCATATCCGGTTCAGCACGCATCAACTCCACTATCTCGCTCGTGGTTGCTTGTTTCGACAGCCCGATAAGCTTCTTCCAGTACTTGTCATTTATGTCGTATTTCCCGACTTGAAATTCTGGGTCGTACCCCTCCGGAAACTCGTCGCAAGGCTACCCGGTCACAGCACCGAACTCAACTAAAGAGAACCGGAACGGTTGACCGCCAAAAACAGGCCACACAACAAATTTCTTCTTCGTAACCAACTGGCGCGTGAGCAAGGAATGCAACAACTTACAGGAAATAGAGCAAGGGGGCGGAGACAACTCGAAGAGCTTCCTGAAACAGGATGACTTGATCCTATCCCACTCAGGTGTCCCGCGGAGGAGCGTATCTAGCTTCGAATATATATTTCAACGCTTGGTAGGATACCTATCTGTCGCAAACAGACGCACGGGAAGTGCAGGGTCAGGTTTACCACTACCAGACGAGCCCCCCTCTGTTAAAAAAAATAAAAAATTACGCAGCATTAATAAAAAAACAGTAAAATTGGACAAATAAAGAAAGGAAAATTGGAGACATATAAGTCATCAATTACCTTCCATCTCTTATGTTTCGGTTATGCCGATAACAATGGAGGAAGAACGATACGGTCCCTTCGGCGGCAGGAATTAGGTTTTTTAAAAACGAAGAACAGTAAAGAGGGGAGAAATACAAGGGCGGACGCGACGTTTCAGTTTTAAATTTTTTAAAATTTTTAATTAAAAATGAGCAAAATAGCTTACAAAGTAACCGCGTACGCAAACTCTAACTGGTTCCTAGTTACCTTTAGCGTGGGGCGATTTTCGACTTTTCCACCCCCAAAAGTTACCATTCCCCCGAAAGTGAGTTTTTGTGTTAAAAACTCTACGAAAGTTACTTTTAGTGCAATCATCTCTATAATAAATTATCGTTATTATTATTATAACACGTTATAAGCACGATCACTCTATGATACGACTATATATATATATATATATATGTAATATTTACCCTGTCATAATGGCCGGGATACCGACCTATATATAATAATTTACTATTTTATATAATGGTCGGATATCAGCCTATATAATAATTTATTATTTAAGCAATGGCTGTGTAATGCATCATTATATTACTGTGGGCGTTTAGTCGCCTCGTTATAAGTTATTATTTAGTAATGGCTGTATAACGCACCATTACATTACCGTGGGCGGTTTGTCACCTCGTTAACAACTTAATATTTAGTAATGGCTGTGTAACACACAATTATATTACCATGGGCGGTTTGTTGCCTCGTTAACAATTTACTGACATTATATCATGGCTGCTAAATGCACCATAATTATTTATTTACTGTCAAT
>OVBI01003446.1:0-12480 GCA_900406495.1 Sisymbrium altissimum
TTTTTTTTTTTTGGTTAATTTAACATTTTTGATATTATTTATATTTTCTTTTTAAAAAATATAATAATTTTTGGAAATCTTGAATTTTTTATGTAAAGTTTTTTATTATTCTTCTTTTAATTTTATTTTTTAAATACTAATTTCCATTTTATTTAGAAAAAGCAGAATTTTTTGGAAAATTAGATATTTTTTAAGTATAGTACCATAATTTTCCTTTTCTCTGTATTTTAATTTAATTAAAAAGTTTTTGACATAATTTTTTCCAAAATATCTTTTTTAATTATTCCTTTTTGATAATTTTCATTTTATTATTTATTTTTAAGTAATTTACCATAATTTTCCTATTTTTGTTATTTTAATTTATTTAACTATTGATCGTATATTTAATATTTTTTTGTTTAATGAAATTGTTGATGTGGACCAATTCGGATGTAGTTTTTTAAATCCTAGGTGGACGCGTTCAATGGCTTATAACTTCAACTTTTATATAGTATAGAATACAATAGATTTTTGTAATTTTTTTTGTCACCATATCTATTATAGATTATGTATATTTAATTATAAAGATGACATAATTATTTTATAATAAAGAGTTTTCTAATGTAATATTAAGTTAATTTTTTTCTTAATAGAAATTTATTTATGATTTTTATCTTTTATGTTAAATTAGAAAAATTCTTAATATAATATTAAGTTAATATTTTTAATAGAAACTTATAGATAATTTCTTTATCTTATATTTTAAATTAGAAATTTCCTAATCTAATATTAATATTTTTTGTTTAATATGAATTTATAGATACTTTCCTTATCTTATAAATTTAGAAATTTTATTTAATTTATAATGTTGATGTGGAAAGATACTATTGGTTGTTTAATTTTTTTTTAATCCTATGTGGACACTCTCAGTGGCATTTAGCCTTAACTTTTATATATTAATAGACTTGGTTTTTCATCCGCGCTACGCGCGAATTTATACTAATATTTTAGTTTAATTTTGTTTTGCTGATATATTCTAAATCATTAAGATTATAATAGATTTACAAATTATTTCTTTTACATAAAAAAATAATTTAATAGGAAACTATGAAGGTATAAATAATTGAAGGAGTCCACATAGAACTTAAAACCTCCAATCAAATTGTGCCAAATCAGATTCTTAATTGAATATTAAGAAAATATCGAATTTTTTATAAAAACCATCTCTATCTTAATAAAATAGAAACCATATAAAATGACCTCTTTCTAAATAATATGAAGATCAGTATAAGAAAATTAAATTTGAAAACAGATAATTAATAACGAAAAAATAAAAAATTGTTGATGTGGGCCAATCGGATGTAGTTTTTTAAATCCTAGGTGGACGCGTTCAATGGCTTATAACCTCAACTTTTATATAGTATAGAATAGAATAGATTTTTTGTAATTTTTTTTGTCACCATATCTATTATAGATTATGTATATTTAATTATAAAGATGACATAATTATTTTATTATAAAGAGTTTTCTAATGTAATATTAAGTTAATTTTTTGCTTAATAGAAATTTATATATGATTTTTATCTTTTATGTTAAATTAGAAAAATTCCTAATATAATATTAAGTTAATATTTTTAATAGAAACTTATAGATAATTTCCTTATCTTATATTTTAAATTAGAAATTTTCTAATCTAATATTAATTTTTTTTGTTTAATATAAATTTATAGATACTTTCCTTATCTTATAAATTTAGAAATTTTATTTAATTTATAATGTTGATGTGGAAAGATACTATTGGTTGTTTAAAATTTTTTTAATCCTATGTGGACACTCTCAATGGCATTTAGCCTCAACTTTTATATATTAATAGACTTGGTTTTTCATCCGCGCTACGCGCGGATTTATACTAATATTTTAGTTTAATTTTGTTTTGCTGATATATTCTAAATCATTAAAATTATAATAGATTTACAAAAATTTCTTTTACATAAAATATTTTAAAATATAATGTGTAGGATGATGATCTCAAACTTATTCGATCAATCTACCTCACTCAAGACTCTTCTTTGGATAGTTTTGTCTGGCATTACTGTCATAATGGTGAATCATCAGTACGGTCGGATTACCATCTAGCTCAATCTTTTGATCCATGTATAGTATATAATCCCCCCTCCTCACAGGGACCGGCCTTCAAACATAGAATTTGGATTATGCATGTGCCACCAAAGCTTAAGCATTTTCTTTGATGTATGTTATCCTTAGTGTTGTCTAAGGCTCTCTTTATAGAACTCGGGGCATGAAAATTAATCCTCTTTGTCGTCATTGTCGGCTAGAGGCAGAAATAAATAACTATTTGTTGTTTACTTGGCGACTTACTCCATCGTGGGATGCTGAAACAATTATTAAGGCGATTCTAAATATTCAGGACTTGCGTGACTGGCTAATACTTTCAAACTTCTCCTTGATTGGCTGCTTTGGTGCATTGAGTCTTGGAACAATCTGGTTTATAACAACCGAGTCCTGTCACTACATGCTGATGTTCAATCTAATTTGACTGAGGTTGCTGAATGGGTAGTTTTTATGCTGGTTTTGGGTTACACTCATTCTGCTCTACTGATGCAGGAAGGTGCTGTTCCACAGAGTTTATGCTGTTCTGGTCTATACCTGCCGAAGATTTTGTCAAATGTAATTTTGATGCCTCATTTGATCACGACAATCACCAAGCCTGTGGGGCTCGGCCTCTTTGGACCTTGCATTCTCTCCCCTAGAAGCAAAACGGAAAGCTGTTCTTATGCCTCTCCACCATAGTTGGATTATGGGTTATCGCTGGGTAATTAATTATCTTTTTCTTTGTTTTTATTTAATTTAACCTTTTAATATTAATTTCTATTTATTCTGAAAGATACAAAATTTTGAAAATCTTGATATTTTCTTAATATTTAATTAAGATGCTGATTTTAAATTCTACATGGACACCTTCAATTGTTTATAACTTCAAATTTTCCTATTTTTGTTAATTTAACATTTTTTGATATTATTTTTATTTTCTTTTGAAAGAGATAGTGTTTTTAGAAATCTTCAAAAAAATTTTACAATTTCGTTTTTAATTATCCTTTTTCAAATTTAGTTTTTTTCTTATACTGATTTTCATTATTATTTAGAAATATATGATTTTATTTGGTTTCTAGTTTATTAAGAAAGAGATGATTTGTATAAATTGTTTTTGATATTTTCTGAATATTTAATTAAGATCATAATTTGGCACAATTTGATTGCGGTTTTATGTTTTATGCGGACATCTTCAATTGTTTATACCTTCAAAATTTTCTATTAAACTTTATTTTATAATTTAAAACTTTTGATATTATTTTTATTTTCTTTTGAAAGAGATAATGTTTTTTTTTGGAAATCTTGCCATTTTTTGTTAATTTCGTTTTTTTTATTATTCTTCTTTTCATTTATTTTTTAACTCTAATTTCCATTTTATTTAGAAAGAGAATATTTTCTTTTTGTTGCAAAATTAGACATTTTTAAATATACTACCATAAATTTCCTTTTCTGTGTATTTTAATGTATTTAGATTGCTTGATCATATTTAATATTTTTTTGTTTAATGAAAACATTGATATGGACCAACCGGATCGAGTTTTTTTAATCCCATGTGAATGTTCTCAATGACTTATAAGTTTTATATAGTATAGAATAAAGAAAGAACTGATTTTATTTGGTTTCTATTTTATTAAGAAAGATATGGTTTTTATAAAAAAATTGATATTTTCTTAATATTTAATTAAGATCCTGATTTAGTACAATTTGAGTATAGGTTTTAAGTTCTATGTGGACTCCTTCAATTATTTTTTTTGGTTAATTTAACATTTTTAATATTATTTGTATATTTTTTTTGAAAGAGATAATGTTTTTTGAAATCTTGACTTTTTAATGTAAATTTTGTTTTTCTATTATTATTCTTTTAATTTTATTTATTAAAAACTAATTTCCATTTAATTTAGAAAAAGAAGATTTAAAAAAAAAAATTAGACATTTTTAAGTATACTACCATAAATTTCCTTTTCTCTGTATTTTAATTAATTTAAATGTGTTTTTGACATAATTTTCTTCTAAATTCGTTTTTAGTTATTTTTTTTGATAATTTGCGTTTTACTTTTTACTTTTAAGTAATCTACCATAATTTTCCTATTTTTGGTATTTTAATTTATTTAAATTTCCTTTTATGTGTATTTTAATGTATTTAAATTGTTTGATCATATTTAATTTATTTTCCATTTTATTTACAAAAAGAAGTTTTTTTTTTTTGGAAAATTAGACATTTGTTAAGTATACTACCATAATTTTCTTTTTCTCTATATTTTAATTTATTTAAAATGTTTTGTGACATAAATTTCGTTTTTAATTATTCCTTTTTTGATAATTTTCATTTTTTTTTAATTTTTAAGTAATTTACCATAATTTATTTATCTACCGAAACTTTTTTAAATATATTATAATAATTTTCCATTTTTGATTTAAATTATTGATCGTATATTTAACATTTTTTGTTTAATGAAATCAATGATATGGACCAATCGAATAGGGTTTTTTAAATCCTAGGTGGACGCTCTCAATGGCTTATAGCTTCAAATTTTATATAGTATAGACTAGGTTTTTAACCGCGCTACGCGCGGATCTATACTAATATTTTATTTTAATTTATTTTTTGCTGATAAATTTTGAATCATTAAGATTATAATACATTTAAAAAAATTTACTTTTACATAAAAGAATTTTAAATATAGTGTATAGGATGATTATCTTGAACCTACTCGATCAATCTACCTCGCTCAAGACTCTTCTTCGGACAGTTTTGTTTGGCCTTACTATCATAATATTGAATACTCAGTCCAATCGGATTACCATCTAACTCGATCTTTTAATCCATGTATAGTATATATCCCTCCTCCTCACGAGGACCTGGTCCTCAGATATAGAATTTGGAATATGTAGGTGCCACCAAAGCTTAAACATTTTTTTTTGGCGTATCTTATCCCTATTGTTGCCTACAGGCTCTCATCATAGAACTTGAGGCATGGGATCCTCTTTCTCGTCGTTGTTGGCTAGAGGCAGAAACGAATAACCATTTGTTATTCACTTGTCCTTACTCTCTGTTTATTTGACGACTTACTCATTTTATCACTTCCTGGTTTTCTGGACCCTTCATCGTGAGATGTTGAATCAAATATTGAGGCGATTATAGATATTCAGGACTTACCTGGCCTGTCTAATACTTTAAAACTTTTCCCTGTTTGGCTGCTTTGGTGCATTTAGAAGTCTTGGAACAATCTGGTTTTTAAAACCGAGTCCTGTCACCGGGGGTGATGTTGCTTCTAGTTTGACTGAGGTTGCTGAATGGATAGTATTTATGCCTACTTTGGGTTCCTCTCATTCTACTCTACTGATGCAGTAAGGTGCTATTCCATAGAGTTTACCCAGCTCTGGTCTAGACCTGCGGAAGATTTGGTCAAATATAATTTTGGTGCCTTGTTTGATCCTGACAATCATCAAGTCCGTGCGGGTTGAGTTCTTCGGGATCACTCTGGTATTCTCCGCTTGTGGGGCTCGGCCTCTTTAGACCTTGCATTCTCTCCTCCTGGAAGCAAAACGAAAAACTCTTCTTATGGCTCTCCACCATAGTTGGATTATGACTATCACCAGATAATTAATTATCTTTTTGTTAGTTTTAAGTTAATTACATTTTAATTATATTTAACTTATTGTTTAATAAAAATGTTTATTTGATTTGATTTTTTTCAATCATAGGTCTACTTATAATGGTTTATTGCATCAACCTAACTTTTTATTAATAAAAAATCTCAATTTTTAAACATAATAAGATTTAACTATTTGTTATATTCCGAGTGTAAATTTATGTATGCATTATTTTTCTTGGTTAGATTTTAAAATCATAAATAGTGACTGTATTATTCTTTATATATTTAAATAATATATTTAATTTAGAAGATTTTGCAACCTTTTGGAATGTTATTTACATAACCGAAACAAATAATTTAGAAATCAGAAATTTTGGAAAATAAATTTTATATTTTCCTTTTTAGATTATTTTTAATTAATAAATTAATAACACCTAGTTATTCTACAATAAATTTTATTGTTTCTTTTTAGATGATTTTTTCTTCTGTTAGTTTAACTTTTTAATATTGATTTTTATTTATTTTGAAAGATACAAATTTTTGAAAATCTTGACATTCTTATCTTTTTATAGAAAATTTGATATGTCTTAATATTTAATTAAGATTCTGATTTTAAATTCTATGTGGACACCTTCAATTGTTTATACTTTCAAATTTTAATATTTTGTGAATTCAACATTTTTAATATTATTTCTATTTTTTTTAAAGAGATAGTGATTTTTAGAAATCTTGAATTTTTTGTTGATAATTTCGTTTTTAATTATCCTTTTTCAAATTTATTTTTTCCTTATATTGATTTTCATATTATTTACAAAGAGATAATTTTATTTAGTTTCTATTTTATTAAGAGAGAGATGGTTTTTTAAAAAAAATTGATATTTTCTTAATATTTAATTAAGATTCTGATTTGTGGACATCTTCAATTGTTTATACCTTCAAAATTTCCTATTAAATTTTTTTTTTTTAATTTAACATTTTTATATTATTTGTATTTTCTTTTGAAAAATCTTGACTTTTTTTTTGCTAATATCGTTTTTTATTATTCTTCTTTTCATTTAATTTTTTAAAACACTAATTTCCATTCTATTTAGAAAGAGAAAAATTTTTATTTGGAAAATTAGACATTATACTACCATGATTTTCCTTTTCTGTGTATTTTAATTTATTTAAACTATTTGATCATATTTAACATTTTTAAATATATATATTTTTTAAAAAATGCTGATTTATGACATAATTTTAATTAAATTCGTTTTAATTTTTTATTAGTTTAATTTCTTGATATATTTCTGTGAAATTCTTTTTATATTATTATTAATAATATGATAATTTCCCTTTTTTATTTATGTTAATTAACTTAAACTCTTAATTATATATTTAACATTTTTTTTTTAATGAAATCGCTGATGTGGACCAATCAAATCAGGTTTTTTAAATCCTAGATGGACGCGTTCAATGGCTTATAACCTCAAATTTTATATAGTATAGAATAGATGAATGATTATAACAAAATATGAATTTTTAGATGTTATCTTATTAATGTTTTTTTTTGTTTTGAAGTAATTAATATTATCTACATTTGTATAATGTTAATTGGGTAGTAAAACTATGAAAAAACCAGAAAGAAGAAGAAGAAGAAGTTATAATTAATTACAGAGAATGTCTTTAAAATTATTTGGAAATAGGTTTTTTTTTTTTGACAACATAAACTAAGAAAACAAAATTTCGAAAGCTTTTTTTATCCAGGTCGGTGGTACCGAATCCACATGAAAGGTTTGCGTCGTCAGAGTTCTAACGCTTCTTACCAATTTATCCGCCTTAATATTATTTGCACGTGGTATAAGCTTTATGGAGAATGGGTTAAAAAACATTCCATATGAAAAATTCCTCTAAGTGTCGTGAAAGCCGGCCAATCCTCCGGGCTTGACAGTATCTTCACCAAGTTTGAACAATCTGTAGCAAAAGTTATCTGAAAATGTTGGAGATCTTTCATACACTCCATTGCCCAAAGTAATGCCTCAAACTCTGCATGTAATGGTGATAAACTTGCTCTGTTATTACGAGAACCCATCCTTATATTCAACATCCCCTCATTACAGCAATACCAACCTTTTCCTGAGAACATATCTGATTCCTTCCAAGACCCATCCACGAAACACCACCATCCCTCATATATCTCAGTAGAAATCGGTGTAGTATGTCGTATCACATTGATCCTAGTATCCATTAATTGTGCCTCTTCCCGTAACCTCTCTTCCGATTCCGCATGACTGAGAATCTCGGACGAAATACGACTCTTATTATTAAATAGCTTTTCATTTCTATTTTTACACAAATACCAAATAATCCACGGAAAATAACTATTCTCACTTCGTTTAGGTAGCCTCCAAAAGAGATAATCCAAATTTTAAAAAACTGATGTCCTTGGGAAAACTTGAGGATTATACGGGATTTTGGAAAGAGCCCATGTTTGGACCGCTACCGGACACTTAAACAAAACATGATTAATTGTTTCCTCCTCATGTCCACAGCAACCACATTGTGTATCACATTGTATACCTCTTGATTTCAAGTTTTTTATAACCGAAACATAGCCCGATAAGATCTGCCAAATGGAATGTCTCATTTTTGGTGGACATTTTAATTTCCAAGTATGCGCCAAAAGAGGTTTAATATCCGGACCATAAGTAATGATAGTGGTTCCAGAAGAAGGAAAAGAACGCTCGATATTGTATCCGATTTAACCGAATATTTGCCATGTTTCGTAAAGTCCCATCCATAAGTATCTTTTTTTACAAACCGACTCAGCGGCAAGTGCTTGATAATATTTACATCTTCCGGTATAATAGTCGCCTCAAATAGAGGCATATTCCACAAACGTGTCTGTGGGTCAATCAAATTGTTGACAGTGAGGGGGGGGGTATATGTTAAATTTACAGGTTGCTGGTCTCGGGCGAGAGGCGGGAATCCAGGGGTCATTCCAAACTGAAATGGATGTTCCAGATTCCACCCTTTTGATTAGTCCTTTTTTAACCAGAGATCTAGCAGACATGATAGTCCTCCAGCCATAGGATGGAGAGTATACTCTAATTGGATCCAGAGGGTCCGAATATCTAAAGTATCTGCCTTTGAACACCCGTGCAAAAAGGAAGTCAGATGTATCAATTAGGCGCCATAATTGTTTTGCAAGTAAAACCGTATTGAAATCCTCAATTATACGAAAACCCAAGCCACCATTGTTTTTATCCCGACATAATTTTTCCCATGCCATCCAATGCACACCTTTCTGGTTTCCAGTTGTGCTTCACCAAAATTGTGCAATTGCACTTGTAAGTTTCTTTGTTACCGTTTTAGGTAATCTGAAACAGAACATAACGTGAGTTAGTAAAGCTGTTGCAACTGATTTTATTAGTACCTCTTTTCCCCCTTTCGTTAAAAATTGTATTGTCCATCCATTCACTCTATTCTGAAGTCGTTCTTGTAAGAAGCCAAAGATTTGAGTTTTGGCCCCACCCAAACTCTCTGGGATGCCTAGATATGATCTCATTCCACCAAGGTTTGAAATACCTAAAAGTTGTCTAATCTCCTCCTGAATATCCTCTTTAACCTTATGTCCAAATTGTAAAGATGATTTATCAGAATGAATTTGTTGTCCCGACGCCTTTTCATAATCCTTCAGGATATTTAGTAGCACACTACATTCATCTTTCGCTACTTGACATAAGAACAAACTATCATCAGAAAAGAGAAGATGTGAAAGAGGTGGACTCGCCATTGCTATTTTTAACCCTGTTACCAATTTATCCCGTTCTGCTTTCTTTAGATTAGGTATAAGAACTTCAGTACATAAAATAAACAAATAAGAAGATAAGGGCTGTCTTTACCGTAGGCCCTTCTTAGAAATAATATTGCATTTCTGTTGGAATAGATTTAATAAGAGATATAATTGATATAAATAAAAATACTAATCGAGTATCAAATTCTTATATATATAAATTGCTTAACTTTCTCCAGTTAAGTGACATGTCACACATCAGTATCTCCGTGTTTGATACCTGTCCTCTATAGATATATATTCTAAGAACGAGTCCCTTTTTCATTCTGCGTAAAATCGTTATATCAATTGTCTTTTGGTAAAACTTCTTCGACTTCGGTAGCCGATACATTTTCCCTCAGGATCTTTTCTTTCTTTCCACAACATCGCCTGTCTTTGGATATGTCTTTTCTTCTCTCATCCTTCTCCTCTTGTCTTCCTCTTCGCCGCTCATACGTGCCTTATTAAGAACTCGACACCCTCATATCCAGTGCCGTGCCTAGGTGAGGTGGGACTTAAGGCAAATTTTAAAATAGTGGTATTTTTTATATAAATTTTCTTTAAAATGCTTAATTCCAAAAAATAAAAACTAATATGGATTAATAATGGAATTGAACCTGGTACAAGTAAGACCAAAACCTATTTTCTTAGCCACTAGACTACATTAGATTTCTAAAGAACTGGGGCCCCAAAATGGTTATATCCACTAGGGGCCTGTGGCAAAAGCCTTTTTTAATACATAGTAGGCACGGCTCTGCTCATATCATTTCTTCTCCAACCTCTGGATACCCTGATACCTCCATTGTCCGCCTCATACCGAGATGACGAGAGTTTCTGGATGACGAGAGTTTGTTTCTCAAAAAACCTAAACCTTCTTGGCCGAGGACATATGCAAGGTTTTTGCTACGAGCAAAGGTAAATTTCCCAAAACTCCCTTTCCCTGGTTCTTTTTCCAACGGTATGGGTCGATTGTCAACAAATTCCAAAGAAATCTCTTTGTAAATGGATGAGTTGGAATCTTCCCAAAGTTAAATAACTGTAAACAAATTTGTGTCTGATTTTCACAGTAACCATCAAGTGGTCAAAGAAGCTGTGTGAAGTTATTGTTATTGATGTGACTCTCTTGAAGGTAATTTTTTGGGATTTTTATGAAATTGATATTTGATCAAGTCAAGCACAAAATTGACTTGATAATTGTAAGCCACGCATAGATGGTGGAATTGTAAATTTTTCATACGCATGTTGATCTTTAAAACTTGCATAATTTGGCTAACCAGGGATGTTTGTGTGCTCTCTCATTTGATCTTTGGGTAAAGGTTCTGCAAAATAGAACTGCTCCGGAATGGAGCCATTGCTTCTGTGTTTTTCTATCTTTGGGTGACTTAAAGAAAAACAGTACTCATCACTTTTGGACTGCTTGATTCATGACAAAGGCTAGAGATATTACAAGGATGCTTAAAAATCCTCAATACCGTCAACAGCTAGAGGACATGTTGTAAGCTCCAATTACAATTATATTCATTTCCATTGATTTTAAGAATCTCTAAAACTATATTTTTCGATTTACCCTGGTTTGTTTGTTTGTTTTTTACTGAATTTAGGAACAATATGAGCGGGAGTGCTGAATGGGACAAGAGAATGATTGATACCTTTAAGAATTTTGACCTGAATAGGCCTGAAGTAAAGCAACAATTCGGTAAGCTAATAGTCCCTAAAAAAGAAAAATTAGACCACTATGGTTGGTTGTCACATAAGTTCAAATCTGATGCATAGAAACAAAGTTTCAGATCAAATAGGGCTGACTCCAGAAGAAGTCATCTCTACGATTATGCATAACCCTGATGTTGAAACGGCATTCCAGAATCCTAGAGTCCAACCAGCATTAATGGAAGTACGTTTCTTATTGACTTGAATTAAAAGAATATACTTTGACATGATCTCACTTAATTAGATTGTTGTTATTTGCAGTGTTCAGAGTACCCAATGAACATCATGAAGTACCATAACGACAAAGAGGTAAAACACTCAATTAACTGCTATTTAGTTCTGCATTGAGAACACCACCTCAGGCAATAACATTTGTAAGAATAAGCGGTTTTTGTTTGATTGCAGGTAATGGATGTGTTCAACAAGATATCACAGCTCTTTCCAGGAATGACGGGTTGAAAAGGCACACGTCTTTTGATTTACGTTGGCAAGATACTAGATACTACCTTATAATGCCCATCGAAACAGTGAATAAATTATAAAACAAAAACAAAACAAAACTCTAGGACTGTCAAGGTGACAATCGTATGCATGATATTTGATATTAACTCACAGAGAAGTAATTACTCTTAAGTAGAACAGAATCGAAAAAGAGATCAACACAAAAAATAAAATAATATTAATATATTAACTAATTGTTATAATTAAATAAGGAAAATTAGTTAATAATGCTACATTGAAAAACAAATTGTTATATAATACTTTTCAATTTTAATTTTGTCTAACTATGTTTTTGAAATCTTAAAATCCCATTTTACCCTTAAATTCAGAAATAAATAATTATTAGTATATTAATTTATTATTTTACAATATATTAGTTTTATTGAATAAATAAATAATATAATTAAGAAAATATTATTATTGATAATAGGGTTTAGTACTGTCCTCTCCGCCGAAACTTTCTATTTTCTGGTGAAATCAAAAAATCACAAATTATTTGACTCACTCTCCGGTGACGTTGGCGGTGAGTCTCCGGTTGAATTCTCTTTCTCTTCGACAAAATAGATTGTTTGTCTTCTCTTATTCTAATTTGTTTTTGTCATCCTCTCCCCTTGTCCTCTCTCCTCTTCTCCGGTGAAATCCAAAAGTCACAATTTCGTCCTCTCAGCTGTTCTCTTTTCCGGTGACGTTGGCGGTGACTCTCCGGTTGTTTTCTCTTTGTCTGCTGCATTGTTTGTCTTCTCTTATTGTAACTCCTTCTTCTTCTCTTAT
>OVBI01003447.1:0-12463 GCA_900406495.1 Sisymbrium altissimum
TATATATATATATATATATATATATATATTATTTAATTTAATATAGTTAATAATGTTTTTGTTTCTTAATATATTTTCGTCATATTATTAAAAATCATAAGGTATTTTTATGAAATATTTTATAATTTTTAGCATTCATGATATCATAATTATTTAAAATTTAACATTCAAAATATTATTTGTGCTTCTTAATAATTTTGTGCTTCTTAATATAATTTTGTCATATTATTAAAAACTATTAGGTGTTTTCATCAAAATTTCATAATGTTTAGCATTCATGTTATCGTAATTATTTTAAATTTAGCATTATATTATTTGAAGTTCTTAATATTTGATGTATTGAATTTTTTTTAGAGGTACTTTATTATATCAAAGATCTACGAGAAAATAATATACTGACACTGAAGTAAATAAAAAATATGACAAATTGGAATTGGACACATAGCTTGGATTTTTTGAAGTTGCAGTGGATCTTTATCAAAAAAATATTTATATTGTTATTTACGAGAGTTTTTTATTATTGTATAATTTGAGAATCTCATGCATATCCAAATAAAAATAAAAAGGATTTCTCTCCCAATAATAGTAGATTTTGTTAAAATGAGTGAATCAGTTATAAGTTAACTTTTTGAATAATAAAGGGAACTAAATGAATTTTAAATATTCTGTATCTAATAACAATAGATTTTATCAGTATTTTAAAAGTCTGTAAACCTATAACAATTGAGTTTCAAAATTCTTAAGAATTCATTTACTAATTCTCATAAATTTATTTACATTTTTTCAAAGTAATTAAGTTCTTAAGTAAACCAATGTTTTTATATTTTGATATGCATTTTGAACAAGCATTTGTTGCTTAGTTTTGGAGTTTTATATTAAATTGACCATAAGAAATGTGTTAATATTGCTATATGTCACTTCAAGCATTTTTCTAACTCAAACAAAGTTCGCTATATACCACATATGCTAAACAAGATGTTTTAGTACTTTTTATAGAATTTTATCTTCAGAAAGAACAATAATTTCTATATTAATCTGTTAAGCTACTCTTTTTGAAATATAACTTTTTAAATGGAACAGTTGAATCTATTCTATAAAACACCATCGAACCAATCACAAATCAACAAAATTAAATTATAAAAACATATTGGAACAAAAAAAATATGTAAGAGATGTTCAAGTGTATTATGAATAGTATTTTTTTTAAACAACAAAACCAATACAAACAAACATTATAAAAAAATTAGTTGTTGATGTTGATTTTACTTAAGAATTCATGTTTTTTTGGAAAGTAATTTGTTTAATTATTATATGCATTAAATTTAACAAACATATGTTGCTTGGTTTCAAAGTTTTATATTAATTTAAACATAACATATGTGCTTAAGTTGCTATCTAATCTCTCACTTCTTACAAGTATTTTATAATTGAAACAAAGTTATCACTATATAGCACAAAAAAATTTAGACTTTTTTAGAATTGCATTTTTCTACATAGATTTCTTTAAAAAGATGGTAACTATAAAGTGGTAGTGAATAAAACTAAGATTTTATATTTATTATAATTATTACTATAAAATAATATTTACAATCATATTAGTTAAATAGAGTAAAAATATATAGGTTAAATGATCATTTATAACAAGAAATGTTTCTATATATATATCAAGTGCACAACCAATTATAATAATTTTTTTAATTATTTATTTATAAGATTCAATAGCCCTAAAGTAAATAATTGTATGTTATTTATCTGTTTGTGGTAAATATATGAGATGCTAATTCATCGAGATGATCTCGCTATGAAAAAAGAAATGCTCGTATTGGTTATCATTGTCATTATTTATTTAACAACAGGTAGGTCTGATCCCTGCAGATTTTCGTCTTCACTGGTCAATACATTACAAGTGCACGGATTAACAGCCCAACCCTAAAAGCACATGCAATTGATAAAATATATATAAAAAAAAATCAAGATCAATTTCTTCAATTGATCTCAATTTTTTTTTTTTGAATACATGCATGTGAATAAAAGTTGGCATATCATAAATGAAACAAAATTTTGCATTTATATTACAAATTCTCAATTAAAAATTAGTAGAATCCATAAAGTCGTAATTTGAACAGGTGTTCATAAACAATTTGAATAATACTTTGAATTATATCTTACAACATGTAATCCTGCAAAACGATATAGCAAAAAAAAAAAGGTGAAAAAAATAAAAATATTATTTTATACTAATTAAATTTTGAAAATAATAATATTTATAATTATTTCAGTTGGAGGATACTGTTATGATATTGGAAGTACGAGAAAGTGATCTATTGTCAAGTTAGAAATTCGCAAAATTGAACAGAAGTTACGAAAAATTTATGAAGACATATATTATGGTGCATTAAAATAATTTCTAAATATTTATTTAAATAATATTTTATTTAAAGGTAGAAATTTATTTTGTTTCTTTTTTATCTCAAAATAATTGTTATGATACAATCATATTTTTCTAACTCTATATTATAAAGATGTATCTAACAAAAATTCACTCATACTTACTAAAAATTGATAATTACAAATAATCATATAACATATTGAAATGGATTGAGCAACAATTAGTAACTAAGAACCTCTACAAATTAATCTTTAATAAATTATTAATCATTATAAAATAATAAATTTATCCGGTCCTGAATTGTACCAATGTAAAATTAATAAAATTTTATAAAATAATAAAATAATTTTTTTTTGAAAGTCCTATGTAAATATATAGTCTCAATAATAGTATAAATTAATAATTATATAACTTTATACATATATACCTCATATCATATACTAAAATATGAGTATAATAAATTTTTATTTAAAATTAAGATTTCATTTATGTTTTATCTTTAATTTGATTTAGTATACTGAAAACTCTCAGTTATGCTTATTTTTCAGATTTGAATCCAAAACTTGCAAAAAGTTATAAACACAATAATAAATTTTGTATATTTAAATGGTTGTAAATGTATTATAATTTTATTTTCAATTTCATCTTCATAATTGTGATTATAATTATTATTTCTTATACATTTTTAAACTCATTAACATATATGATATTTATATAAACACTCAATATATGTTATTAAAATCTATTTTAATGCGAAAAACAATTTTATTTTCATAACTTTAACAATTTTATTCATTTAAAAATTTTAGAAAAACATCATTTTAAAGAAAAATTACGGAATAAAATTATTTTTTTTATAAATTAATAAATTTTTAAGATCCTGAAATTATTAATTTATAGAGGGTTTACTGTATTACCATATACTTTATCTCTAGATTCTCTTTATTTCATTGGAGTTTCGATTTCTTACTCCAGATGGATCACATCCATTTGTGATTATTTGATTTTATTTAATATATTGATAGTTTATCTTGATTTTATTTTTGGGGTTCAGAGTGGATCTTATATAATATCAATGAACTATTATTTGTTTAAATTAATATATTAAAGTTTTAATTAAAAAATTACAAAACTTACTATGTAACTAACCTCTCTTTTCTTTGGTGCACCAAACTATGTCACTTACCTAATTTTATGAAAATATTAAATTTCTTTATGGAATTACTGGTTTGTTGGAATAGTCAAAATTACTTAATATATTACTTCATCTGAATTAAAGCAATATATTAAGTAATTTTGTAGGTGATTGGTTGCACTGTACCTATAAGTTATTTGCTGTAGAATTTGGTCTATATAAATATTTGTTATAACTATATATTCTGTAACTGTAAATATTAAATGGAAAAAAAAATACTCCATCTGTTTCATTATACTTATCATTTTAAGGTTATGCACACAAGATTAAGAAAATATTTAAATTGTTAGTTGTTTAATACAAAAATATCATTAATTATCTACCTAAACACAATTCAATTAATATTAAAATAAGCTGCAGAATAAAATAATTATAAAACAATAAAAAAACCAATAAATTTTGCATTGAAAACTGAAAACGACAACTAATTTGATAAAAAAGGTTCCAAAACGAAAACTAATATGAAATGAAAT
This sequence comes from Sisymbrium altissimum, assembly GCA_900406495.1. Lineage (NCBI taxonomy): Eukaryota > Viridiplantae > Streptophyta > Magnoliopsida > Brassicales > Brassicaceae > Sisymbrium > Sisymbrium altissimum. The sequence goes on from OVBI01003447.1 coordinate 4,058, forward strand.
GAGTAATAAATACAGAAAGAGATTTATGCACTCATATATTTTCCCTTACAGTCTTTTTTTTTTTTTTTTTTTTTTTTTTTTTTTTTTTTAANTTTTTTTTTTTTTGTCAACATCCTTACAGTCTTAAAAGTAAGGTTTGATAAGTTTGGTAATTTATATAACTGATAGTAAAATCGTCATATGGTTAATATTTTTTTAAAACCCGGTTTAGGTTTGTACCTCTATTTTTTATTATTTGGGTTGTAACTTTAAAATTAATATAAAACATGATTGATATTTCTAATCACAAACATACAAATGTAAACCCTTAAGATATAGTTCATGAGTCTCATAAATGTGCTTTGGAACATTGCTTAGTCTAAATAGCATGACCAACTATTCATATAAGCCTATCTAGGTTTTATAGGCTGTCTTCCATCGTCTTCTTCCTTCATCCTCACCTGATGGTACCTATTTCTCAAGTAAATTTTTGAAAACCTAGTACGCCTATTGAGCTCATCTAAGAGGTCACCAAGCCATGGAATAGGATGTCTATATTTGATAGTGATGTTGTTGATTATCCGGCAGTCTACACACATACTTCATGAACCATCCTTCTTTGGCATGAGGACTATTGGCACATCAAAAGGACTTAGGCTCTCTTTGATGTAACCTTTTGACATTTAATCTTGTACTTGTTTCTCCTGCTCTCTGGCTTCTTCAGGGTTGCCTAGGAACACCGATTGATTAGGTAGTAGACCTCCGGCTACTAAGTCAACCTGATGTTCAATCCCTCTCACTGATGATATCTCTTCATGGCACACATTAAAAACTTCTCCAAGAGCTCTAGAACCAAAGCTGTTAGGTCTTGCTCTTGACATGAAACTAAATAGCACCATTTCTTATAACTCAAGGTATTTATAAATGGTGATATGAGTTATGTAAAGGTTAGTCTTACTTACATGTAACCCTTTTTCCATAGCCTTGTGCATCACATGCACCTGCTGAAGGGTAAGTGGTGCTAAGTTATGCTTCTTCTTGTTGTGCATCAAGGTGTATTACTTGTTCTGGCCATTATATATTGTCTCCTTGTCAAACTACCATGGTCACCCTAGTAGGAGGTGGCAATCTTGCAATGGAACAACATCACACACCACTTGATCTGTGTACTTGCCTATACTGAATGGCACATTAACTTTTTTAGCAATCATCAGCTCAGTATCATCATTGAGCCACTTGAGTTGGTAGGGTCAAAGGTTCTTGGTCTTTGGTATGCCGAGCATTTCAACTAGGTATTTGCTGGCCACTTTGGTGCAAGAACCAGAATATATAATTAAACTGTAAACCTCTGAGCTGATGGTACATCTATAATGGAAGATGTTCTTCCTCTGTATGGTTTCCGGTTCAACGAGAACACTGAGAGCCCTCCTTTTGACTAGATACTCTTAAATCATGTAATATTTTGGGTTTCTTTGGATTAAGTCTTCTCTTGTTCTGGCGTTGTCCCTTTTAAAGTCTCTGAAGATGGCCTCTTAAACCTATATTCAACTTTTATGGATTTCCCTTGTCTATGCTCTTAGGTTTCTATGGAGTCCAAATTGTCTTGCTTTTGGTTGGTGGAAAGTCATCTTGGGCATATAATCCAGAATCGAATACCCGAACCGGAACCGACCCGAAATTTCCGGTTTGGTTCGGTTCCGGATCCTTTCAAAAGTACCCGTTGGATCCAAAATTTGGGATCCACGGATATCAGTTCTGTTCTGGTTCCTACCCGGAACCGAAATGAGGAACCAAATACCCGAAAAATGATTTATGGTTTGGGTATGTTTAATGTTATTTTGGGTATAAATATCCGAAACCGAAATGAGGAACCAAAATTTTTTGGATATTTTATCCGAAATTACAAATTTGTACCTAAAATTAAAAATTGTACCCAAAATGTTAAATAATATCCGACAATATTTTGGTTCTTAAATTTTTTTTTGGATATTTATACCCGAAATAACAATATTTTACCCAAAATTTTCAAAAAATACCCGTAACCATTTAAGAACCGAAAATTTTTGGGTATTTTACGGTTCTTCATAGTTTGTATCCGAACCGATCTGGAACCGATAGGAACCAAACCGGAATCGAACCGAAAAAATTTAATTACCCATTGGATCCTAAACCTTTAAAACCGATATACATGGCACCAATCGGTTCCTACCCGAAACCGAACCGCATACCCGAATGCCTAGGATGAGTGGAAAGCATGGTAAGCCTGCCTCTCCATTTTTCTTGTTATCTGCTCATGTAAGCCATCTAAGAACTGCATCATCAGGGTTTCCTTAGACTCTTCAGTCTCCAGTAGATTCTTCAGAGTCTCAAACTCCTCAAAACAATCCTCCATTGACTTTTTTTCTCTGGATAAGATTCTGGAAATTCTTCTGTATGTCACCGAGTGTGTCTCGGTGATAGTAGGTCGGAACATATATCTTCCTTAGGCTGAACCTCATGTCTTCCCAAGTAGCAATCTATCATGTCTGTGCATCTTTCTTTCTTAAACATCTCTATCCCACCAAGCCAAGACATTCAGAAATTAATTTAATAATAAATCAGTTAAATAAAAAAATTTACTATCATCGTACGATAGTGCGTTTAATTATAAAGTGGGAAATATATATATATATATATTTTTAAAGAGGTTCTATGGATAAATTTTGTCATCCTTCCTGAGAATGTAAATATTTTATTTTTAAATTATTCAGTAATTATTTTACAAATATTAAAAGAAATTTATTAAGACATGAAAATACTATTTAATTTTTTTTTCTATATAAAGCTTAATCCCTTAAAGTTACTAACAAGATCATGACAAGTAGTAATAAGATCATTAAAGATTTTGACATGTGTCATCAAAATAATATATATATATATAATGAAATCTTAATCTTCAAGATTTTTTTTTCTACAGCTTATATAAAATTTATTATCCTAAATTAATTCTTAAAAGAAAATAAATGTCTATTTTTTCCTTATAAATATAAAATTTTAATAGTAATTTTTTAAAAATCTCAAACTAAAAGAATTACAAATATTATTACAAAAGGAACTATAATATATATTTTAAGAGAAAATATTTTATAGAAAAATTTAGAAAAAATATTTTTAATGTAAGTATTTTTTAGTTGTAAAATATAAACATCAAATGTTTTTAAAAAATTCATTAAAAATTTTATTTATTCATAAATTATATTTTAGTATTATACGATATACTATTTAAAATTGAACTTAAAACTTTTTTTCTTCATTTAGAAATTTTATTTTCAGAATATTTAATCTTTTATAGGTTTCTTAGATTTCTTAACTATAAATTATAAAAAAAATTAAATAATTTAATATTAATTTTAATATTAACTTTTAATTTTTATCCGCGGTTCCTTATCTAATAAACAATACTAAACAAACAAATAAACACGTTGTACTTGGATGCAAATGTCATTTATAGTTCATACAAACTCATACAAATTCTGTAGCACCAGTTTAGTTATCCAAATCACTATAAGTTTTGTATATTGTGTAACACCAGTTTAGTTATCTAAATCACTATAACCTTTTTTATATTGTGAACAACAAAACAAAAAAAAGAGTTGATTTCAATGTCTTACGCGTACTACTTTAATAGAATGTAAATGAGTCTTAATGGATTTAATATCTCAATGTCCATTATTTTGGGTACCCAATTTTTCCAGATCAATCATGCCAAAGTAAAAGACACTGAAAAGAAAATACTTGAAGAAAAGCTAATATAGAGACAATTGTTGTAGAGCCTGATATCTGTTCTAAGATCTAAGAGACAACCAAGACAACCAACATGTACATTTCAAAATCCTCTCTAGCAAAACCATTCAAACATTTCGAGGTTTACTCTTGCGTCTCTCTTTACACTAAAATCCTAAAATCCCTGGTCGACTCTTTATCACATTGGATTTTTTTTTTTTTTTAATGGTAAATGACTTCTACTTAGACCACATTTTCTTTGATAGTTCACTCTGCAGTTTCCACAACCGACTTTCCTTTCATATCTACAGTTGTAGGCTCCTTTAGAAGCCGAAGTTGGGTTTGTAACACCTGCCAAGAAAACATTTGATAGAAACTGTTGAGCCGCTTACGAAAAAGGTAGTTGTCGTACAAATTATATCAACGTACCTCAATTTGGGACTCAAGACTTCTCTTCTGAGATACTAACTCCGCCTGAGAATTCAACGAATAACCTTGAGACCTTCATATGTCCAGTCTTAGAGTTAGTTGTTTCTCTAACATCATTTAGTGGATGATAACAGAAGTTACAGAAAAAAACAGATTATACAAGCCAATTCCAGGGGTAACATACAGGACAATATATGGAAATGTCCAGGTGACAAACTGACATGGTACCATAACTAACTAAAATCTTGTCTGAATCTTTTTTTTATGCAGGCTATGTACTATTTGTTTGATATAGCTTTCACACATACCATACTAATGTGTTTGCAGAAGATGGATAAACAAAGGATGTCCCATATATAGATGCTGCAGAAGCAGCAGCTCGAAGCCTAGCCTCATGCATGCTCAAATTACCAGTAGCAGCAGCAGCAGAAGAACTCTGGCCATCTGAACCTGAAGTACCCGTTCCTGTTCAAAGCGTAGAGCATCATTAGTCTAAATGTTTGCCAAAATTAATAATATTCAACTTCTGGACATGCTAAGCACAAATGTCGTTCTCCATACCAAGAACATCAGGAAACGTCAACATTAGGAGCTCATTATCGTATATAACCAAAACTCATTAAAGAAATGTGTATAATTGGCAAGATCGGTACCCTGATGCAGGGATTCTTGGTGTGCTCCACGGTTTCCAGAAGCTGTTGATGTAGCATTCTCAGCTGGTACAACCAGTGCTCTGCAGGTTGGACACGTGTTCTGTCGTTCCAACCACGAACGAAGACAATGTACATGAAAGAGATGGCCACATACTAATTTCTTCGCTGCGGTCATTTCTTCACGGCATATAATACAGGTAGCATCATTTCTGCAAACTCCACATTAAGAAATGTGATTGCTAGAGCTATATAACGATAATAAAGTGAAGAATAAGCAATTGCAAATGGCTAGTAAGATATTTAGAACAACTGGACTCATAATATTTTTGGGAATATCTAGAACTTACGAACTAAGTTCTTCAGGAGTTGCATCAGGGAACCGATCATTCATATTGGAAGTGATTTTACGATACCGGAGGTAATCAGCCACACGGATCTTGAAGTTTCTGAATGTTTCGTAGAGCTCCCGTATCAGATGCAAAGGAAGGCCATAGTTCCTATTCAACAAAAAGTGATGCTTGAATTAAGATATAATACCAAAATGCCATCAAAATCCCTTGGTGCATTACAATTGCATGGTAAACCACACAGAATAATTGCATAAAGATTGACGCAAATGATCAGGTCTATGGATTGAGGAGAACTATTGTTTTGACTTTCTGGCTACTCATTGTTTCTAATTTATGATTTTCATCGTCTACTACAAGTAAGCATATATGAAAGAACTAATGTAACAAAGAGAAGACATAATAATGGTTACAGATATATAGATATAGTTATGCAGATAACTCTTGGAACCAGCTTCCAGCATTAAAAACGAGAGAAGGTAGTGACATAACAATGTCCGCATGTAATTATTAAGGATTCAATTGCTTTTTTGTGGTATAACATCTAAGATTGAAATAATGAAAGAAGAGTAGGGAGTAAAAAACTTACATGAATATCATAAGGAAGAAGCAGAGATACATGGACAAGTGAAGCAAGTCACGAACAAGCTCCAGATAGAAAGTATATACTGGTTTTCTTTCCCATTGACCTTCCAGAACTAAATCAGTAACATAGAAGGCATACTTCACAATAACAGATATAGTTGTTGTTGCAAGAATCATATACCTGCAACAAAAAGGTATCAATTAAGTCTAAAGCTATAACTCTAAAACAAATCTCCAATTCTATAGGATTCCCATCTAGCCTGTCTTAATAACATCAAACCCAACAAAACTAGATGATACCATGACAACAAGTAAGAAGACAAAAAAGAAACGTACTCAAACGTGAAGAAGACTGAAATCGAAGCCTTGGGTGACTGAATAAACTGCCGTATAGAGCTATACGTAAACAGAACATCCAAGAGTAGGAGAAAAACCATGAAAGAAACAATACGAAAATGTGACAGCAAAGTCACAGAAGGAGTAGTCTCAATATACTCAACTCTCTTCTGAGCCATCCAATGCAAACCCTTGATCAACAAAAGAGTCACTACCAAAGACAGAAACCCAACTGAGAAGTCCTGTCGGAAAATAGTCACAGCAAAGAGAATCTCCATGAGTTCTCTCCACGCTTGCTCATTCAAACGCTCAACCTCTGCTTCTCTAAGGGAACCAAGAAACACAATCTTGACTAGGTTCCATAAGGTGAACATTAGAACCAAACCCATGTTGAGAAGGATCACTAAGCTGATCTTCGACGTTGATAGATACACCGTCGCTGGGTAAAATTGACCTCGCGTGCTAAAAGCATGATATATCATAGACAATGTTGCGAGAGTACTAAGCCCTGCGTAAACTCTAAGTCGAATCATTGTTCCTCAGGCTGATTCTTCACCAATAGATCATAAAGAGTAAAACAGAAAGAAAAAAGAAAACTTTAAATTAATGAATTCAATCTAATTTAATCTTATAATTTAAAAAATTGAGAACTCGATCATAAGACGAAGATCAAGGAAGAAGAAAACGTACGGGGAAGAAGAAATCACGAGCGCAGAGGAAGAAGACGAAGTGCTTAAGGAGAAAGCAGAGACAAATTGAGAAAACACGGTTCCTCACCCTTAACTCTCTGAGAGACTCTGTCTGCGTAAGCGTAACCAATGATATAATGACACGTGTACGTAAGTATATATATTTTTTTTTTGTACGTTTTATTTCTTTGGGAATTTGCATTGTACTCTTTCTGTCTTAAAATAATTGTTTTAAGTTTTAACAAATAAATTAAGAAATTATTTATTTTTTCTAAAATAAAAAAATATTTATTACTTACATAACTACAATTTAACCAATCACAAAATAGTATATATAATTAGTTAATTAAAAAAATATTAATTACCATTATAAATTAAAAATATCAAATAATTTAGTACAAAAAAAATTCTCTACAACATCATTATATAAAACAGAGGAAGCATACCAAAAAAATGAACAATTCGCTATATATCCAATTGATGTTTTAAATAGGTAAATATACTTGATTTAACATAAATACAAAATTATTATTGTATCAAGGTAAAGAAATTACCCAAATAACATTTCCAAATAATCATTTTCTCAATCCCTTTATTTTATATAATTCTCTTTTTGTAACTTTTTATTTCTATGATTTAATCCAACTATTTATAAATCTCGATTTCTTTTTAATGGCATTCAATAGTGAAAAAACGAAAAAAGACTGATCGTAAGCTTCGGCTAGATGCTAATCAATTTCATCTCTACCTAATCTGGCATCTTACTCACCAAAGCTCTAGGATTTGTCAAAACTCTAGACGGCAGAGCAAAAACAGTGTCGCTGATCGGAGTCCTTATTCAAATAGTCGAAAACTAGTTGTAAAAGGCACAATAATTGTGGAACGTATACAGTGATGGGAGATTCAGAGATTGGTAACGGTGAGTTGAACAGCTATATAGTGATGGGCTAAAATTTGAGGTGACTTAACAAAATATTTATCTATCTAACATTTCTTGTACTCATTAATAGATATTTATTTATCTATCTGATATTTTTGTATCCGTTAAACGGCATCGTTGGCCGGAGTCCTCATTCAGATAGTCGAAAATTAGCCGTAAAACGCACAATAATTGATGGAAGCTATACCGTGGTACGAGATTCAGAGATTCGTAATGGTGGGTTGAACAGCTGTGTAGTGTGATGGATCAAAATTTGAAATGTGTTAACAAAATATTTATATATCTAACATTTCTTGTATGCGTTAATAGACATGTATTTATTTATCTAATATTTTTGTATCTGTTAAGTGAACCTCAATAACCGATATAACTATTCATAGCATTATATTACTGGAATACAGCAATACAATCACACAAAAATATGGTGCCCATTAATTTAATTACTAACCAGTTAATTCTAAAAATAGTTGTTTCAACTCACTAAATCAGATACTTTTAACATCTTGTTTAACATGATATTTTTAATCTTTTGTAACAGGAGTAAGGAAGGTGAGGGAATAGCCATCTTTAGAGTTTACTAGTGAACTTTATGTGTGTTCAAGTTTTTAGGTAACTTGTATTTTTTTGGTTAATGTGATATCAAGTTATCCAAATTGCTTGTATTTTAGGTAACTTGTATTTTTCCG
>OVBI01003449.1:0-12455 GCA_900406495.1 Sisymbrium altissimum
GCCTTGAAAAGATTTCAGAGGGAATTCAGTGTCTTGAACAATGAAGCATTCATTTTGGATGGTGATTACATGCATGTATTATTCTTGAACTAGAAGAGGTGAAAAACAGTCGGCAATAAGGTATTATTCTTGAACTTTTGATACACATTTGTTACTTAGCTTCTTTCAGTTTGGTAATTAGTCTCATTTCAACTTAGGAGTTACCGGATAGAGAGGCATGATTCTGGATTTGCTCATTTGGTGGTTGTTTCGCATGAAGAAGGAGAAAGATGGTGGAATGGTGGATTTGTTTCTTGTTGCTTTTACATTTTAAACTCAGTTTACTTTGTCAGATTTGCTTCTTGTTGCTTTCGAGTTCTTAAACTCTATTTCATTTCCTTTGTTATTTCAACTCTTGGATTATATTTCAATTGGAATGTTGGATTTGTTGCTTCTTCAGTTCTTCTCTTCTCTCTTATGTTTTATTTTGCTGTTGCTGTAGTTAGGTTCTCAGATTGGTACTTTGGTTAGTTTGTTTACTTCTCGTTTTCAGTTTGTTTATTTTGTTGCTTTTTAGTTTGCTTTACTTTGTTCTTGGCAAGAGCTTCATTTAGTTTGTTCTTGATATATTGGTTGGTTAGCTTAATGAATTTAAGTTTGTAATTGCAGACTACTAGTTTCTACTTCTCTTGCATTGATGTTTAGCGTGTATGCTTGTAAATGTTAATAGTCTAATAGATTTGGTTTGGTTTTCGGATTATTTGGATAATATCAGTTCAATTTTGTTATAATGGTTACATTTGGATACAAATTTATGGGAACCGAACCGGAACCGGTTTAATTTCGGGTATATCCGATATTACCCGAACCCGAGCAGTACCGAACCGGACCCGATCCGTGGTTTATATATTATCCGATCGGTACCAATTTTGCAATAACCAAAAGATCCGAAACCCGAAATACCCGATCCGAACCCGATCCGGTATCCGAATGCCCACCCCTAGTTTTATTCTTAAAGAATCTTCGATCGGGTTTAAGATGGTTAAAGATGGCTGTACAAACAAAGAAATATCAATACATTAAGTTCATTTATTCAATCACCAAGACAGTTCTAGTATTAACTTTTTCACATCACCTTTTAATGAGCTGTGGTGCTTATGCTTCTCCCTTTGTTTCCGCCAAAAGGTTTGATGAACCAATCTGATTTGCAGGAAACCAGTATGTATCCCATCGTTAATCCAAATAAAACACCAGGTATGAAACCAATCGCAGCTGCTATCCAACTCATCACCTTTTCTTCATCTTCTTCTGTCTCTGATATTTCAGATTGTTGCAATGTTTTCCCGTGAATATCTACACAAATTTCCTCAAATGTAAGGCCATGGAGTCCCATGTTGTTTTTGAAACAATATCCAACAGCCCTGCAACTAGACCCACAAGTTGGTTGTGAGAGAAGTTCATGTAAGCAAGAAACAAAAGGTTCCCTAACTCTTGTGGAATTTCTCCTGTAAGCTGATTTCCAGAAATGTCCAATGACTCAAAAGATGTGAGGTTCCCCATAGTTGATGGGATATGGCGAGTGAATGCATTGTTTAATAAGTTGAGCACATGAAGCTCTTTCAATAAACCAGTGGACCTTGGAATCTCCCCTTCAAATTTATTTCTTGAGAAGTCTAGTGCTGTGTAGATATTTGGGATACGTACCAGCTGGCCAACTTGTTTAAACTGCCAAAAGACACTGGGATTTCACCAATAAATTTTTAACCAGAGAAGACAAGATTTGTGAGATGAGAAAGGTTTCCAAGCGAGGTTGGAATTTTACCAACAAAATTGTTACAACACAATTCAAGTGAGGTGAGATGCGAAAGATCTCTAAATGAAGATGGGATTTCACCATAAGATTTGTTACAATAAAGGCTAAGAAAGGTGAGATGCATAGGATTTCCAAGTATATATGGGATTTTACCAACAAAATTGTTACGAGAGAGGTGAAGAGTGGTGAGATGAGAAAGGTTTCTAATCGAAGAAAGAATATAACCACTAAAATTGTTATAGGATAGGTTGAGAGAGGTGAGATGTAAAAGATATCCAAGTGAAGATGGGATTTCACCATCAAAATTGTTACGAGAGAAGTCAAGGGAAGTTAGATTTGAAAGGTTGCTAATCCAAGAAGGAATACTACCATTGAAACGATTTCTAGAAAGGTCATGGTGAGATTAGCTAGAAAGGTATCCAAGTGAAAATGGGATTTGACCACTGAAATCATTCTTAGAAAGGTTGAGAGTTGTTAAAAAGCTAAGCTTTTGAAGCCTAAGTTTTTGAGCTGGCCATGGAGGCAGCTACGACTAAGGTCAAGCTTGATCACTTCCTCCGACTTGTCATCGCATGTGACACCCTCCCAATAACAACAGTCACTATTATTTGCCCATGACTCCCTCTTCAGAGGACAGATGTCAAAACAAGGCTCATGAATCTCAAACTCGTTCTTGAATTTGAGAATTGCATCCGTATGTTGGGGATGTCAGAAGTGTTTCGCAGGAGCGGCGAATACGTCTTGAAAATCAATAATAAAAAAGAAGAGAAAATAAAGAGTAATAATAGGAGTGCGACGGATTTGGTTCCAAGAGCCTTTCATCTTTTTTTTTTTTTTTTTAAAGTATTTTTGCTTTCTTGAATATCAATTATGGAACAGCACGAGAATGGAAATTGTGATGATCAAATGGTTTTATGCTTTATCTCTTTATATACAGGATAAAGATTAACCACTGAGCTTAACACTATCTAGTCTTTCTACGAAGTTGTTCTTCACGTTGAGCACATACAGTAAAAGTCTTTAAGACCCTCCATCAAATATCTCCACCACATTTTTCGTCTTCCACATAATTAATTTATCACGAAAATTAGACATGGATTGATGTCGTCCATTGACTTTTGTCTCACAAATCGTTTTTCTCGATTGCATTTACACCTTGCTCCTTCCCTTAATAATCTGCTCTATGTGTATTTTGTGTATTTAGTGATATTTAAAGAACCAATTATTATGTAATGCAAACATATACGTGCAAACATATAGAATACTAGTATGAGTTAATTGGTTTCACTATGGAATATCGATACTGTTCTTAATCTTATAAGGATAATGACTTATACGAAATATGAGGATGTACCTACTGTACCTAGTGTAAACATTATACTCCCTTTATTTCTTTTTATTTGTTGTTTTAATCAAATATACAAGAATTAATGCATAGACTTTTTTTATAAAAAGTATCATTAAAAATATATTTAAAAATTAATTCAACCAATTATTAAAAGAATTACAAAATATAATTAGTTATACAGTTTTCAATAAAGTTAAGATTAATTTTAAAATGTCAAAACAACAAATATTTTGAAATAAAACAAGTTTTCTAAAATAACAAATAAAAAAAACGGATAGAGTAATTTACAAAAAACAAAGTTGCATTAGCTTTATCACTTCTTTTCCATATTGCCTCATAAGAAATCGACTTGGTTGAATCATCAATCTATTATATTAAAATAAATTTTTTTAAAAAAATAAACATTTAGTCATGCATTATATTACATAAAATGTTATTGAATATTAATTATTTTTTAACAAAATATTATTTATTTGACTAAACTTCATTAACGTTAATTATGGAATATCATACTATCTCTATGAAATATGTTTCCAAAATTACAATTATTAAACATCTATTATTTTAAAACAAGATTATTTTTTGAAATAAACCTTTAGTCATGTGTCGTATTATAGAAATACTATTAAATATTAATTATTTGATTAAACTTCATTAATGTTAATTATGGAATATATAACATTATATCTACTAAATATGTTTTCAAACAATACAATTATTAAATATCTATTATATTAAAAATATCATTTTTTGAAATAACATTTTAATCATGTATTATATTAAATAAAATAACTGAATATTAATTATTTGATTAAATTTTATTAATGCTAGTTTTGGAATATAAAATTATATATACTAAATTTTTTTCTAAACAATACAATTATTAACATGTATCAAAGCAATCTAAAAAAATAAGTCTAACTTTCATAATTAAATAAAAAAAATCATATATATTAAATTATCAAATCAAATGATAAATGAAGTTAAATAATATAGTACATCAATTTTTTTATAAGTCAAAAAATTAAAATTTGGTATATATACATATAAAAGAACATAAATAAATATATTTGAATATATTACAACTAACAATATAAGAAAAATATGCATAAAAATTCAAATTTAATATTAATAAATTTCTAATTTATAAAATGTAAATCGTTAACTAACTTTAACTTTTTATTAATTTTTTAAAAAAAATTAGATCGAGCAGTTTTGAACTTGATAAAATAGAAATATTAAAAATAATAAATATATACTGAGATGGATTAATATATATATTGACTACTTAATCATATAGTGAGATGGATTAATATTATTCTTTTTATAATAATGAGTTTTTACACTTTAGACCATAAAAATATGTAAAATATTTAAACAATCATAAAATGAGTAAAAATAATTAATTAATTTATTTTAATTATAAAAATTAAAAATAACTAACACAGAAAATTTAAATAAATTGATTATCATATTTTAACTTTCAAAAAATGTTACTGTAATTATATAAAGATATAAATTTCATTACAAAAATAAAATAAAAACAAATTGATATATTTTATTCCGTAAAAATTAAAAATATATTAGGCTTCAATGATCAACATACATTATTTCATAAACATTATGGAGTATAATATAAAACATTTTGTAATTATTTATAAAAAAAATAAAATTGAACACCATAATAACAATTTAACCAACCAGAAAACCAACATTTCAAATTACAGCACAAACACAATAGTTTATATGAGATGAAAATATATTATTATTAAACATTAAACCATTATCATCTAATATATTTAACTCAAATGATAATTTTAGTATTTTATATATCAATTATCATAAATTTTGAAAGTTTAAATATTATATGTTTTTGATAATCTATACTATAGTAGATGAAGGGAATTCTCAAATTTATAACAAATCAGCATTTTTTAAATCAATAAAATAACCATAAATTTATAATATATTATTTAATATTAAATCATTTAATTTTAACTATGTAAAAATCACTAAAAATAAACATAAAAAAAAAACCATTAGGTGACGGGGGTTCTCCACCTTGTAACACATCAGCATTTTCAAACCAACAAAAAACTAACATACATTTATAATAAATTATCTAATATTAAATCATTTAAATTTATTATTTAATTATTAAAATATAAACATAAAAGAAAATCATTAAAATATGAACATAAAAAGATAAAATTTAGATTTAGTTTACATCATGAATATTTTCATGTTTTAATAAAACTAACGAATATAATTTAATCTCAATATAAATAAAAAAAAACATTATAAGACTAAAATATAAGAAAATATTTTAAAAAGTTTGAAGAAAAAGAACTGTAAAACTATAAAACACAAGACATAATCAATAAATGGTTGAATAGATGGCCAATTATCAAAATTAAATATAGAGGATAGGATAAAAAGTAAAATAAAAAGAATAACATAAGTAAATAAAATATAATAAACTAAAAATGATGAAAAAAGAACAATGAAATATTTGTGAAAAACAAGATTTAAAATCTTTATATATATATATATATATATATATATATATATATAAATTGTTATAATGTTGGAAATTGGTATTAATGAAAATAATATAAAAAGTAAATATATTATTATTATAAAGATGATCAGGAAAACGTCTGAAAAAAACAATCATGGATAAGATTTTAAAAAGGACAGATAAATAAAAAGATTTGATTTAAAATATTATTATATAATAGACATTAAAAACAAAACTCATGTTTTAAAACATGTCATTCAAAAAAAAAAACAGAAAATGTTAAATAATATTAATGATTGAAATAAATTTAAAATATATTAGCTATTCACAAATTAAAAAATATCCACACATTACCACAAACTTTCTCCTAGTAATTTATAAACTATATTACAAAATTTAATCGATAAAATTATTAATCACGTGCAGTAAATTCTAATATAATGTCTTACATACATAATACTGATGTCAAGTTAGAGTATATCATCCGCAAAATTTTACAAAAAACCATGATTCATATCAAATATGTTGGGTTTTGATTAATTCTCAAGGTTCATGTCATTGTTCATAACTTAATCGGATCTGACATAAGAAAGGAAGAAGTAAAAAAACACATGTCTGACTGTGAAATAAGTTGCTTCTCTGTTTTACTGAAAATATGGGTCTTCATATATAGAGAAACAAAGAACATAGTGAATCAGAAACACGCAATGCTAAACAAAAATAACAATCAAAACTTATAATGTTGAGTTGAACATAGTGATCATATGTTTTGCTGAAATTATTTCAGTCTTCTTTCTCTGCAGCGGATTCATGTTGAGTTGTAGTGTGGCACATGCCCCCACCACCTTTTTGGTTTATTCCTTATAAATTAGTACTAAATTTAATTCAATTTAATAATCTTATTTTAAAAATCTTTAACGCCAAGTGCCCCCATACTAAATAATTCTTAGGGCGGAGTTAGAAAATTATTTAAAATAAATACATTATTATATAATAATTTATCAACACATATAATATTAATGTATATAATGGAAAAAAATTAACATCAAACTGAAAAATCGACAATCTAAAAATTGAAAAAACATAAAAAAATGTAATGTTGTAAAACAAAAAAAATTAAAATCCTATAAAAGTTATATTCATTTCCCATATTTTAAAATCTTTTTATCAATATCTATTTTTCAATTTATCAAATTATCTTTTTCAGTTTAACAAACTATACAAGATCCAAAGACAAATTGTCCAAATTAGTTTTTAATATCGATATAAATTATTTTTTTAAATATAAATTTTCACGAATATCTCACAAAAAAACTATTATATCAATAGATTAAAGACGACAACAAACCACAAGAAAAAAAGTGAACAACCTAATTAAAATCAACTACATAACAAATGATCAAATGTGAGATATAATCTTATTTAGGAAATATGGTAAAAAGCAATGGATATAACGTCCAATTATTAAGCTAGTAAAATAAGTAAAAGTTTCAATGGGATTGTGTCAGATTTTTTTTCCATTTTATTAACATCGGAAATGAGTCATGTATGTATATAATGGGTTGGTTTTTTTAATGTTTTGATTAGTGATTAGTAATTAGGTTGGGTTGCACAGTGTATTGTGGGTCGGGGCACAATTATTTTGTTTTTAAATAAGGGACACTTTTGTTTGTTTTTAGCTTAAACTAAAGAAAATATAAATTTTACATTAAACGAAAAAAAGAAGAGAGAGCATGGGACACCTGCTACACCTTCCACCGACGGACTAGTTTGGTTGCTTGCTTGATTTTCTTCTTGAAGATTCTTCGTTGGGGTTTACGAAGGCTATACAAAAAAGGAAATTTAAATACAAGAAATTTTCATGTATTCATTTTGAAACAAATCTACTATAGTATATAGTGGGGGTTATTGGTTTATGTATTTTAATGGGTTTGAAAATCTGAATGAAATCCAGTGTTATTAGTTTCATGATTTTATAATCCATGTTAAAATCATGTGTTATTGGTTTTATGATTTATAAATCCTAATTAAAATCATGTGTTATTCAATCATACGGATTTATTTATGGATTTGATTTTATGTTGAATTTCAGTGGATTTGAGTGGATTTGTTTGTTAAAAATACAAAGACTAAAATCCAAAGGAAAACCCTCGGATTTGTACATATTTATTATTATATTTGGAAATCAGAATATTTTGTCTAGATTTATAAATCTCATATAAATTTTTAAATCAATAAATGAATAACACCCCTTATAGTTTCCCATTATTTTAACAATTTAGAAGATTACCTCTTTAACTAGTTTTGTGCTTATTCTTCTACCATCTAGTTTATAGGAAAAATATATGTATCCCATCGTGAATCCAAATGCAATACCAGGTATGAATCTAACTATAGCTGCTATCCAACTCATCATCTCTACTTCATCATCTTCTATCTTTGAAATTTCAGATTGTTAGCGATGTTTTCCCGTGGATATCAACACAAACTTCATCAAGCGCAGAACCATAGAGTCCCGGATTTTCCACAAAAGAAGAGTAAGGTTGTAACACCCGTCCCATCCCATTCGGGAACAGCGTGTCATTAACTGTAACTTCCATCACAAGTAACTTTAAATAAATATACTTTCGTCTTATTAATAATAAATCAGTAAAAACTCATGCCAACGAGACTTGTCTCAGGTACCATTTGAAAGATGCAATTCTTGATGGTGGGATTCCATTCGACAAGGCTTATGGAATGAGCGCGTTCGAGTACCATGGGAAGGACCTTCGGTTCAACACGGTCTTCAACAATGGAATGTCTAACCATTCAACCATCACCATGAAGAAGATTCTCGAGACCTATAAGGGTTTCGAGGGATTGACTTCTTTGGTTGACGTTGGTGGTGGCACTGGTGCTACTCTCAAAATGATTGTCTCTAAGTACCCTAACCTTAAAGGCATCAACTTTGATCTCCCACATGTCATTGAAGAAGCTACTTCTCATCCCGGTATATCACATTCTCCTAACATTTCGAAAAGAATCTGATTTTCTTTTACATATGATTGATGAGACATTGATTTTATTGCTTAAATTAATATAGGTATTGAACATGCTGGAGGAGATATGTTTGTAAGTGTCCCTAAAGGTGATGCCATTTTCATGAAGGTTAGTAATTACCAAAGCTCCTATACCGAACAATCTTTCGATTTGTCTCAAAACATTCTCATTCGAGTTGTCTCATTGTTGTAACAGTGGATATGCCACGATTGGAGCGACGAACACTGCGTGAAATTCTTGAGAAAATGCTACGAGGCGCTTCCAGAGGATGGAAAAGTGATATTAGCAGAGTATATACTTCCAGAGACACCAGACTCGAGCCTCTCGACCAAACAAGTAGTCCATGTCGATTGCATTTTGTTGGCTCACTTTAATGGAGGCAAAGAACGGACCGAGAAAGAGTTCGAGGCATTAGCTAAAGCATCAGGCTTCAAAGGCATCAAAGTTGCGTGCAACGCTTTTGGTATTTACGTTATTGAGTTGCTCAAGAAGATCTAAGAAAACAAAAAAAGGAAAAGTGCATCTATGATGATTTCATATATTAATATATACAGTACGGGTCTTGGCGCTTCCCGCGGGTTGTTGTTTTTTTTCTTCTGTGTGTGTGTTTTTTTTTCATTTTCTCTGTTGTCATCTGCTTTATACTATTTTCTTTTGTTTTGTGGTTTTGTTTTTCCGTGTCTTGTTGTAATCGATGTTATACCATTTTGTTTTTATTTATTGTAATAAATTAATGGTCTGCAATTTTCTGTTTATGAATTTCAGACTATTCAGAGCGTTTTGTTTAATTTGTTGTTGTACTGATTTGGGCAATTGTGTTTTTTTTTTTTTTTCTTGAATTGGGTTATAAAATTGCTCCTATTTTTTTTAGCATTCACACCACGACATGCATGCTTTCAAGGTTAAAATCGTGCGCTGGTACTGGGTCTAGCGCCGAATCAATTAATCAACGATTATACGGGGACTAATCCGGAAGTAATTTCAGGGCTTTTATATAGATTTACCGTTATATTATATATATCATTGAATTAGTTTTGAAGGTTTACGTTGGTGTAGTGGTTGTGGCGTGTTTTTTCTTACCCATGGGTCACGAGTTCGACCACTAAGAGCATAATTATCCCATAATCTCTAAAAATGGGGTTTTAACAAATTTTATACTATTATTTTTTTTAATAATTTAATTAAATTAGAAAAGATTAACTAATAGTTATAAGTAGGGCTGGGCATTCGGGTATCCATTCGGGTTCGGTTCGGAGTCAATTCGGGTTCGGGTTTTAAAATACCGAAAATATGACCCCATTCGGATATTTCAAAATTTCGGTTCGGATTTGGTTCGGATGTAATCGGGTTCGGTTCGGGATTAGTAAAAAATTAAAAACCCGAATATATCCAAAATATTTTCGGTTCCAGTACTTATTCGGTCTTTGGGTCCCAAAATATCTATTTTATACTAAAAAGTACTTATTTTTATCAAACATATACGGTTAAAATCAAACTCAAAAAGATAAAACCGTAAATAATATAAAAAAAGAGATTAAAATAAAATTTAAAATCAAATTATTCCTAAATATTAAAGTATTTTGGGTATTTAAATTATTTTATCTTAAAATATCTGATAACTTTAGTGTATAATTATATATTTTACTATTTTGAATTATTTTAAACATTTATATATTAATAATTTTAGAAAAGTATTTATATTTTGGATATTTCGGGTACTCGTTCGCTTCTCGATTCGGTCCGGGTTTAGATTCAGGTTTTGAAATACCAAAATTCTAGACCCATTCGGGCATTTTATCGGTTCCAGGTTCGGTTCGGTTCCATTTTTTCGGATCGGATTCGGTTCGGATTTTCGGGTTCGGATATTTTGCCCAGTCCTAGTTATAAGACAGCTGTAGAGTTCAATATAAGCATGAGTTCTAAAGTCACTCTTTTTAGAACCTCATATTTTTCTCTTCACTTTTTTTTTTCTTTTTCATTAAAAATTTGATCAGAACCCTATCTACAATCCTGCAATAATCATGTTCTAATGCTGTAGTTTAACTTTTTTTTATAAATGAAGGACAAAACCGTCTTTTACATTTTATCTCCTTTCTCCAGCGTACTGCAACTCTAAAATGCGCAGTCAGTTGATTTTTTTTCATAATTTTCATCATTTTCTTTTGAGTCTTTTCAAGGTTTTATATAAAATCCATAGATCTTCACCGATTGGCTTCAAATCGCGGCGGCTCTCTACCGCCAAATGCCTTTTCGCCGATTAAATGGTCGTGGCGGCTGCGTTTTAGAACATGGCTCTCTATGGACCGGGAAAGAGTACCATGTCAGTGGGGAAGTGCCCTGCTCCTTCCTTTGATAATGATTGGATTGTCGAGTTATATTTTCTAAACAATGTTTCAAATTTGGTTCTAAAATCATCTCCAATCTCATTCTATTTCTTACTTTAAAATAGAGTAAAGATGTATTTTAGAGTAAATTTACTTCAATCACACTCTATTTACAACTCTAAAATGGAATAAAAATTAGGATTACTCTAAATATAGAATTATAAGTAGAATTACTCTAATTTCTTTTGCTCATTACTCTTATTTTAGAGTAAAAATAGAGATGACTTGAAGCAAAACTTAAATCTGTTTTAGAGTTACTATATTTTGAAGTAAAAAATAGAGTTATACATTAGAGATCCTTTAAGAGCATCGTTAACAGGAGAATACTCAAGAAGTTCTAAGAAATACAAAAAGAAATTGCATGTAATGATGATTTCACACATAAACTATAGGTCTTGGGGTTTCGCGTGACTCCCGGTTTGTTGTTTCTGTATTTATTTTCTTTATTGTCATCTATTTAAAAAATATTTAAAATTTAAAATTAATGACTCACAAAATTAAAATTTATGTATTTAGATTTTAGATTAAAATTGAAATTAGGTTTTCCGAAATTAAGTTTCATATTTTGTAATTGAGAAATCTCATAAATACACTAAAAATTAAGAAAGTACATTACTATTATTCTTTATAAAATAAAAATATTATTACATTACAAAACATTAAAAATCAAATAAACAATATTCTACTTTTATATAATCAAGAAAACAAAAAACAGATAATAATTATTAATATTCTATATATATATATATAAATTTGAGGGTGTGAGAGAGAGAAATAAAATTTATATAGTTTTTAAAATTAGTAATTTAATAGATATTTTTTCTTTCTTAACATGTGTTAGACTATATATCATTTTTATTTTAGAATTATTAACTACTGTATAATTTTTTAAAATAATTAAAAAATATTTTGGATTTTCTTCTTATTTTTTTTTGTCTCTTTCCCCTTTAAATAGAAACTAGTTAGTTTTCATTTTTTTTTTCTGTTTCCCTTTTTAATAGAAACTAGATAGTTTTCATTCTTTTTCATTTTTCTCTTATTTAATTAAAAATATTAAGTTTATTATATATTTTTGTTTTTATTTTTTTGTTATTTTTCTTTTTGTAACAGAAACTAATTACCTTTTCCATTAATGACTATTGAATAATTTTCTTTTTATTTAAAATATATTTTGGTTTTTTGTTCCTTTAATTTTGGTTTTTTTTTCTTTTTTATTAATAGAAACTAATTAATTTTTATTTTTTCTCTTTTCTATTTAATGAAAAAATAAGTTTACACATGTTAAGTACTTAATACATGTTCTATTTTAGTAACTTTAAGGGATTAAACTTTATATAATATATATATATATATATATATATATATAAG
>OVBI01003450.1:0-12448 GCA_900406495.1 Sisymbrium altissimum
AGGAGACAGCTGATTTTTTATGGCGGGACGCCTCCAATTACTCCAATCACATATCCGAAGACTGTGTATGAGAATAACAGTAGACATAAGAAGGTGATGAATATTCATCACAGATCATGTACATTAGTGATGGAGGTCCAAAAATGTACTACATATTCCTAATAAATACATTAGCTAAGTCCATGTCCTATGTTAGTATTTTTGGTTCCACTGATATGAATGTTCATTCATAGATAATGTATGTTAGAAACCACGCCTCCAACACATCATGTATATCCACAGCTAAACATTATCTACACGTTTATGACTCATGATCTAGTTGGATTACTCAAAATCTGACTCAATATAAGGGAAACGACTTAACCCGAAGCCTAGTAGTTATGTACGTCCATTTCCAACACAATCTTGTACGTCCATAACTACACATTATCACATCTACCTACCTATGGCAGTTCCTATGTTCATACTTTTGGTATATTGATGTAAATGTTCATCCACAGATCATATACATTAGCAACCAAACTTAAATACATTATGTACATTCACAACTGCACATTATCCACACTTATATCATCTTTCTCATATCATAATACGCTATGCCGTATTTTTTTTCTGCAGCGCCGTCTCCTCCTTCTCTAACTTAGAGTACACATTCAGCTTTTGCTCGGAAACCGGACTGTCACAAACAATCTAACCAGAAAATTTTGGTCCTAGTTTCTTCATTCTACGAGCATTAGTTCATACAGTTGCATACCTTCTATTTCTTCAGATCCAGTGTTGATAGAAAAGAGTTTCAGAGGGAATCGATTATACTAAACGGTCTCCACCAGCAGAAAAAAAAACGGAGGTAGTGGTATTGTTAAAGAGACAATGGGAAGAAAGTTTTTTTTTCTTTAAATATATTTACTTTAAAAAAGGATAAATTAGAAAGTTTCTAATTACAGTTAAAGAAAATGATTTTTTATTGGATTGTCTCTACATGAAAGTCACCCTCCCACAGAAAATGCCTTATGTTGTAATCTAAAACTCAAAAGTGCCTTAAACTAATAGCGTCTCTATAGAGTTAACCACCACATAAAAAAACCCGGCCCATAAAAATG
The DNA here is from genome assembly GCA_900406495.1 of Sisymbrium altissimum. Taxonomy (NCBI): domain Eukaryota; kingdom Viridiplantae; phylum Streptophyta; class Magnoliopsida; order Brassicales; family Brassicaceae; genus Sisymbrium; species Sisymbrium altissimum. The sequence continues at coordinate 1,101 of OVBI01003450.1, forward strand.
AATTACTATTTGTGTCTGTCTGTGACACAGCAAATAATTCGCCCTGAGTAGCAACAAAATATCATATAAACTATGTTCCACCGTTTCTGAATTCCAAAAAACAAAGAAACTGTATCTGTAATTATTCCATAACCAAACGAGAGAATAGAAACTCCCGACTAACAGATGATAAAGTGGTTCCGACAGACCCGTAATAAAAGGCACATGACCAAAAGGAGAACATCAAAAGAAACTCTGCATTACGATGAGTTCTGAAGAAAATAAAACTCTGTTTCCTTTAGACTTTAAATCATGGTGGTGCCTAATAACCAAACCTTTCCTATTCAACACCTTTACAAGTTCAGAAGAAAAATTCCCTGCAATACTGGTAACAATACAAACCGCCAACAGATCCTTATATTCCATGATCGTGTATAAAAACCAGAGTTCTTTATTCATCTATTTAGAACATGGTACACCCGTGATCAGCATAGCAAGGAACAAAATAACAACGAATACAGAGATTGAAAACCAAGAAACAAACAACCAAAAAACATACAAATGAAAACCATTCAGACATAATCTATACGTTCTTTGTAGTTTCATTCTCTTGAGCCTTATCCATCCAATAAGACCAAAACTCTTATTCTGCCATTGCCTCCTCTCCATTACGAGATTATAGTATCAGTACCTGCTTCAGAGTTTGGAATACTCTTCGTCCCCTCCATGCATGTGTTCTTACTTTGTCTATTGATGCTTTTTGCAGGAGCTTTCTTCTGGGGAGAAATCAACGCTTGCACCATTCTTTTCTTCGATGTCCTACCAATAAAAATGGAAGAGGCATTAAAATTCTTCTTCTTTCTACCTTGTTTCTTATCTCCATCATCCTTCTCGATAATATTCACCCCCCTGACTAGTATGTTCCTCGATCTCCTTCACCTCACAATCCTCCATCATCTCAGCTGCGTCGGAAACCATCTTGTCCTTTTCCAACTCCTCGACCACCTTATCAACCTGAATATTTTCCATTTCCACCAGACTATGATCATCGTCTTTCACAGCATCATCATTTCGAATTGATTGATCATCCCGCACCAAGTTATCAACTGAGATTCCAGTTGTGTCCATGTCTGGAGCCTGAGAATCTGCAATGGATTGAGTGTCAAAACGGAGCTCCTTTCTTACCTTTTTGGTCTCCATCTCTTCCTTTTGTTTCGGTGAATGAGAATGCTCTGCTTTAGTTGCCTCCTTACCATGAAAAGCCTCTAGCATTAGACGCGCTTGATCTGACAAACCTTGCCCCATGCTTGTCGTCTTAAGTGACTCCAATCCTGAAGTATCCATAGCAAACATGTTCCCTAGATCTCTCTTTGGAACATACCTCGTATATTTGCGGGAGCCAGATGCTCCACCACCATACCTTTTGTCTTCTCTCCTAGGCTGAAAGTGATGATCCTTCCGGCTATTGTTTGATCTAGATGAGCCACATTCTTCATACATCTTCCCTTTCCCTTTATCATATCCTTCTGGTGCATGATTTAAGCCTTCCTTCACTGCCATAGAATCACCGCTACTTTCTCCCATGACTGCTCCTTTGTAACTTTTATTTCTCGCATCTGTCTCCTGCTCTTGTTCTACTTCTTTTAAACCGTTGCCACCATCATCAACACTCCTAATCATGTCTTTTGATCCTCTTTTTGCAGGACACATCTCTTGATCATGTCGAAGACTAAAACATACCCTACAATAGCCAAATAACTTTTCATACCTCAGAGTGATAAGAGTTTCCTCCCCATTATAGAATTCAACCAATGTCTCAAATACGAGAGGCTTGTAACCATCAAATAAAACCCGGACTCTTCCTCCATCGAGATCCACTTCCTTTGCTTCGCCTATACCATCTCCAATGCATCTGAAGGTAGGATTCGCCCAAAAAAGAAGTAGAACGCCCATCGCACGCACCCAAAAGTATATAGAGCTGAAGGGTAATTCGGAGTCACAACTGGTTCCCATCTAACCAATGAGATAATCCAATAATCGAAATGAAATGGTTCTATCTTGAGAACTTCCACGATGTCCTCCTTCTTGTCAAAGTCAAACTGGAACCTCCCAAGACCAAGATCAGCTCCCGCCAACCGATCCTCCATTTTCCAGATTCTTGGAAGCATATGAAGGAGTGATTTCATATCTTGTAACCTCGGATTCATACACCAACCAATTAGAGTTTTCAAATAGCCTTTGATGAGGGCTGAGTTATCAAAATGGGGCACCGAGATCTTCAAACGTTGAGGTTGTGTTGTCACCATTCTTGTTGATCCCTCTTTGGAAAGAAGATCGCTCTGAGTCATAGCCACACAATCTCTAAAAACCAGGATCTGAAAAAACTGATGATATGGAGAAAAACTAGAAAGCTTGTAAATTACTTGGAATGAACCACCACGAACCACCTTAAACCATCCCTCCTTATTTGAACCTATCTGGAATGACGGAGAAGATCCCGGATTCCCTTCCAAAAAAGTAATTATCACCCAAATCTGTAATTGATTCACCGAATATACACCCAAATCATAGCCCATAATCTCCAATGATTTGCAATTGTTACCAAAATCGTGATTGATCTCTTTGTTTTGCACCGCTTTGATTGCCGTAAATTGAATCTGTGGACAGACACAAATGATCTGCCATAACCCAAAATGCCAGCCTTTCAGCAGGTCCTTCCCGAATCTCCATCCAGTAACCCAAGAATCAGAAATAATTACCCTCACAGCTTTATCCTTCCCCAAATCTAGGATCATCTGAACCTTCGAACTAAATCACCATTGAATTGCCTGTTTGAGAGAAATGTAACGGCTATTTTTTAAAACTTAAACCACAATGATTTCGATATATAGAGGCTTCCACTTACTAATTGCTTTTAACCAGTTCTTTATCTTTCTTTATTTTTATTTTATATTGTTTTAATATAGTTATTTTTTGGATCAATCTATGCTATAACCAAGTTTCCAAATAACCTTTCTAATTGGATAAGTAAATTACCGGTTTCGCCTTCAATAGTAAACGGTTTACTATTAATTATTCGTTTTTTTTTGTCATCTAAATTTTTATAGATATTAAAACGGATTACACAAAGTCCAAAAGAGGGAATTAAAGCCTGTGAAACAAGTACATATCCCAAAAAAAAAGCTGGCGGAAAACAAGTTTCCCTGGAGTCCAAATTCTAACAAGAAAAACCAAACCACAAACTACAACTGGAAGTTTGACCTAAACATAAATAAGATATTAATATACTAAAAGTATAAGAATATAAAACTCCCGGAACCCAAGAACGAGTTTATCACCATTGCCTTCGCCCTACTAAACGATAACAGTAACCTCTAGAAGCAAACCAGAACTTCATAACCCGGCAAGAAAGAACCGCTTCACGATCCATAAACACCTCCAGATGCGGCAGCAACGCATATCAGATTAGATGCACACACAAAACACCTAGATAAAAGCTAAAAAAACAAACAAGATCTCCTCAGATCTGAATTAAAGAGAGGTCTCACCAACTGAAAAACACCAAAAGCAGACAAATCCAGTAGAAAAACAGACCGGAAAACGTTCAAAGTGTAAACCGACAAAGGAGAAGAAAATTAACCTACAACATTAGACACCAACCACCAAGCTTACACAAGGCAAATCCTCAGATTAGAATGGGACAAGACAACCATTCATCTTGTTACCAAGACCATTCCAAGAAGAAAAAAAACAGAAAAATCAAGATTTAAAACGAGATCTACGAAAGAGTAGCAAACTAGGAAATCTGCACCAGAATACCACAGATTCGGTATTAACCTCAAGGCCACAAGCAAAATCCGTTTAGATCTGGGATTTGGGCATGAAAGAAATGTTCACTTTATTCTATAGATTTATCAACGAAATTAGGTAACAGAGAGAAAAAAACAGAAAAAGGAAACGAAAGCATACTAAAGTAAAGAGACTGACCGGCGTCAGCGCTAACGGAGCCGCCGAACGCGGTCACGGAGAGAAAGTAACGATGTGAAGAAGAAGAGAGAAGGGGGAGGAGCCCAGAGAGAGAAAAGGAAAAAAAACAGTCACGATTAATTATCCATGTGCGTGATAACGTCGATGAAAACTTACAATATGAAAAATAAAAAAGTAGCATTGTAAACAGTATAATCACTAACCTAACACAACAAAATTAATTTCCGCGACAATAATTTATGTCAGTTTCCATTCATGTGTAAAATAAATATATATATATATATATACATAAAGAGTGACATAGTTATGGTATAGAAGTGAAAACATAGATCTATTTAACTATATTATTATATATTCTTATATTATTTAACTATAGATGACAAAGCAAGATAAAGTTGTATTCATTACTGGATCGTGGATCCAAGATCCTGATAAACGATAGATATTTAAATCCAATATTTGAGTGTGTTGACTGACATATTCTTCTACATACTGGAATGGCTATGGCTCTATAGGAGTTGGTGGAGAATGTCAAGCAGCGAATAAGCTTACAACAGAAATATGTGAATCTTCCACTTTCATAACAGTATTTAGAGTGCCTTTTGATAGATGATGCTGATGGATCAACTTCACAGTATATAATGGATGATACATAAGTTGGTATTTTTATTGAGATGTGACGGAAAATTGAGGAGGTTAACTTATTTGTTACTATCATTCAACATAAGAGTGGCATAAAAGCGATAGTCCATCGACCGGTATTACCACCAGATTTAAAGTTAACTTATTTATTACCATCATCCAACATCCAAGCCGTGCTCCTTGCCTTGCCTTAAGCCATGATGTTTTCCTTGCGCATAAGCAGTGTTGTTTGCCTCGCCATCATGCACCCGATCTGTGCCTCTTCGTGCTATCCAAGAGGCTGTTTGACCCCATCTTCCGCATGCTGCTCTTCAGAGCTGTTTCTTTATATCATTTGTCTCTAAAAACTGTAGCATTCCTAACCCAACCCGTTTATTTTTAGAATAATTTCTCAGAATGTTAACTATTTGGTAAGTTATTCTATCGTATGACACCCCTCTAATTTAATCCTCAATTATGACACTATATTTTTCAAAATACCCATTAAGTCCCTACGTAGATGTAATGATATCTACGTAACATGCTTGGCGATATAGTATACTTTACACTATTCAAACTGCAGAACATTTATTGCTGAAATTTAAATCTTTTTGAAAAAAATCTAAACAACCAGAGCATTCACAAAACTCAAAAGTAAATCATATCCAACTGCTCCCTTTTCCTCTGCTCCTATCTTCATCTTTCTTACTTTTCTATTAATTGAACACATAAAGCCTTTTCATTTATCTATCAATTCGACATATTGAGTTCAAACTATACACCGGGTAATCTCTCTTAACTATGACATTTCCTCACCCGTCTTGATTTTGGGTTTATAACTCCATAAAAAGGTATATTTGTTTTTAAGTAATGATTCAATATCGACTTGTTCACAGATATCGTGGACGTCACTTGAATGGTGAACCCAGACCTTCTCTGTGACGGATCTTTGCCTAAGATCAGTGCCCCGTATAGACGAAGAGTAATTCATATTCAAAATCCGACTATATCTCTAACGTCCTCAATGCAGTTGAAGGGACATATCTGAAAGATTGGCTGTTCTCAACTCCTTTTGCCAAAATGCTAATCAGTCCAGTGAGAAAAACACCATTCTCTGGCAAAATCGTTAATGGATTCATATGCCGATAAATATTTTGGATTCCTTCAATTAAATTTCAGAACTTTTTGGTGCAATGATTTTGAAACCAGGCCACATCATATGAGATTTTAATAACATGCACATTTTAGAATGGGTTGCAATTGGTGCCTCATAGGAAAATAATATTTTCCATAAATAGACGTATATTCACATACATATAGATGTACATGTTGAACAAGAAGAGTGAAGATCATATGGATAACACACAGATGGTCAGCACTCATGTATACAGCTTAAGTAGACGGTCGGTGGTCATGTGGACCGCTTACGCAGATCGTCAGCAGCCATGTGGACAGCTTACAGAATAGTCACATGTGACAAAAATGAAGAAAAGATCACGGATTCTCCTAACGGTTGGGAAACATCACTATCAACTTCTTGGATCCAGAAGCTTCTCTTCTGATGTCTCTTTCTCTTCTTAGATGTATCCTATAACATTCATATTGTTGTGCCTTTAAAACAGACACCACCAACAAATGTAAAGAACTACTCTTGGCTACTATATCAATACACATTTCTGATGTTATTTTCTTGCATGTTTTACTCTCTTTTACTTTTCACTTCCGCTTAAATCAACATGGTATCAGAACTATTCTGATCCTTTAACACTTTTCTACTCTCAAATACTTTTTGATTCTCTTGTTACTCTTCGGTTACCACTCTCAAATTCTCGCTGTTCTTGATAATCTCTCTTTACCCACCGTATAAAAGCTTTGTCCACCGTACGGGTCCAAACGGTGAATCCTCTCTTTTCCAGCAGAAAAGCAATTAATGTCTCAAAATTCCCTTGCATTCTCTCAAGTCATCACTCATATCAATTCTAAATCTACCACTAACCACGGAATGGAGAATACAAGGTCAGTTCTTCTCCCGAATGCCCTCAAAGGAGGAGGAAACTACTTAATATGGACAAGAACATCAAAGGTTGTATTAGGAGGTTGCGGCTTTTGGGGACATATTGAACCACCCGAAGCAACAGAAGGTGACCTTAAGAAAGGAGATGAGGTGACTGCACTGGTGGATGAAACCAAAAGTGATGCAATCCCCGGAACGGGAATCACACACATAAGAGATGGAGGTTGAGAAGCTGGCCGTACGGCTCTTTCTTCTAACTGATCGGAAGATTTGATGAAAGGAAGTGATTGACTCTCTCAATCCTTGGCAGAACTAGGATTCTTGAATAATATAAACAAACTGATTCTGTGTTTTCTAAAGAACAAATAAATCACTCAGTTGACCTAGAGAAAGAGAAATTTTATTCAAAGACACTCTTTGAAGAAAACAATAAACTTTATATAATTTTTTGATTGATAGAAAGGTGATTTACAATGAAACAAAAGGTGAGGTTATATGGATTCACAGATATGAAAAGGGACTTCGTAGCCTAATAAACACAAAGAGAAAGTTATGCAGAATCATACAATAATCAAAAGACATGATATGTGGGGGTGATGTTGAAGAAATAGGCTGAATGAAGGGGATTTGATGTTGAATTTGTATCTGGACGGTTTTAAGAAATAAGTGAGCATTCTGGGATATATTGAATGGCTTGATCTTGGTTTAAGGCGTATCTTTCTTTGGGAAAAAGAGATGTTGGTGTTTGATGGAAATCTGCTCCAAATATGGTAAGTAGTGTTTGAATTTGATCCTCCTGATCATATGGTTGCTGGTGCATGTTAAGATGATATATGACTCTCTTGGATGTTTATATGTGCCTCCTGAATGGTTTAATGCTTCTCCTGGTCGCCAAAATCTGGTTTGTAGGTGATTGAATGCCTGAGCTTCCAAATAAGGCAAGTACATGATACTCCGGTTTAGAAGTTGAATAACTTTGAAGACATAATGAATTTCGGTCTGAATTCAATTCTCCGGTCTTCTATTATGAACTGAGAATCCAACACAGTTGGATTCGTTGCTTAACTCTTCCTGGTCTGGTCGGTATGCTTCATTAAGTGTGTATTAGTCTCCTTCGAGTTTACTGGAAGTCCATTGAGTTGTAAATAGAATATCTTATTCATGTGAAAAGCTTTTAATGTGAATCCAATTCGCCAAGTGCCATATGGGTTAAGTTTCTAAAAGAAGTCGGGTTGTAGCTTGGATCCTTCTTGTTTGATTGGAATGCTTCATTTTCTAGTCGGGTGTCTCCGTAGCTCATTGGTGGTCTGACAGATTGATTCTTCTATATCTCCTTGGTGTGGAATCCTTTGGGGCTGATTCTTCTTCGTGGTGGCCTCAAGATGCGTTGAATGTGCTTTCCAAGTTGTTTTTGAGTTGAACGGATTGGTGTTAGCCTCCATTTAAGCTGAACTCAGCTTGTATGTCTCCTTAGCTGTCCGCAGCTTCATATTTTCCAACTCCATGGTTGGCTCTCGTCTGGTTGAATTGGTACTGGTGCTGGGGGATGCGTCATCCTCTCCCCCTTGTGAAGGTTCTGTCCTCAGAACTATTTTTTCTGCACTAATAAAAAGCAAGTTAGCGTTTATTCTTCTCTGAGAGTTTATAGTCTTACCTTGATAATGTTGATCTTTGGTGATGGCTGGAACATCTGGGGGTTCTCCTTTGAGTAGATAGGATAGGATCACTCCTCAGTTCTGGTAATTGGCATTGTTACTCCTGCTGAGTTGATTCGTTTTATCCTTCACTTCTTTGGTGGCCTTTGTGCTAGTTTTCTTTGGTGTTGATTCTTCTAGCAACAAATTCTTATCTGGTGGAACTTCTTTGCGCCATGCCTCTTTAATACCTGCAATGATCTCAAACTCCAAAGAAACAAGTGCATTATGGGTTTTCTACATAAGTATAAACTGGTTAATATCCTAGGTGTAACATATCTCTTTTCTAGCTGCAATTTAGAGTAAGAAGTGATATCTGTATAATCCTGGATTTCTTTCAGTTCTAGCAAATCAAACCAAACCTTGTGATAGAATGACTTACCTGAAGAACACATTTGGTGTTCTTGATACTCAGCTCAGTGGAGTGAATTGAGGCGTGGTCTAGGGGATTTTCTTTGAGACTCCCTTTGATCTTACCACTTTCAACTCCTGATTCAGGTTCTGATATCTTCATGAAGGCTTCTTGTACCATATTCCTTTTGGTATGATGTTGAACTGAAAAAAAGCTTAAAGGCAACAGCAAGTGCATCATATCTGAGTTTAAAACTATAGAAATAGGTCTTGTAATACTTAAACTCACAGTGATTACATCTACAAGTAGAATGATGATTTTCTCTTTGCTTGTGTGTGGTGAAAATGCTTCAGATTGCAGGTGGATTGTCTGCCTTGTAACTTTTCATCTCTACTTGGATGACCTTCTTCTTGTCTTATTTCCTCGATCAAAACTCTTTGACAAAGACAATGGCATGAATCTAGAACTGGAATTAAGTAATCAAAATGATAAAATCTATCACTTGTTTTAGCTAACTCTTTTTCTGCTAGTGAAGTTTCTTTCAATTCTTTTCAAGATGGACATTTTGCAGCAAAGTGTCCTCTCTTGTGACATCTATAACATCTTGGTTCTTTAGAATCTACAAAGTTAAAAGACTTACTTTGGGTTGGTGTGCCTTGTGACTTGGGTAAGGTGGTAGAACTTGGTGCAGCTGCTTTGGATGCAACTCCTCTCTTAGACTCAGCTGTATCTTTTATGCTATATTCTTTCTTAAATTGTTGCCACCATTCTAGTAAATCTGGACGAATTTTGGATGGGATGATTGGTTCATGTTGATTTCCCTTTGCTGGAGAAGTCCTCCTGGTTTGTTCTTTCTTGGATGCTGAGTTAGAAGAAGCTTGTGGTTTTGATGCAGACTTCATTCTCCTTGATGTTGGTTGGCTTTGGGCCTGGATGGATGCTCAAGTTGTTTTGATACTTCTTTGCAAACTCTCGGTACATCCTTGATTTCAATTCTCCCCAATGTAGCACTGGTTTGTTATAGGACGTGGGTGAATCTTCTTTTACCCACCATTTGTAGGCATATCCAGTTAGTGCTCCAGCAGCATAAGACATCTTCTCTTCTTTGGGGATGTTGTTGGTTCTCAACCACTGCTTCATGTTAGCCTCTCACCTTAAGCACACCTCAGGGTTCTTGCTTGATCCTGAAAAAGCTAGAGAATTGGATGTGTAAGAACATTTTTTGCTGAATTTCTTCTTAGGGCTACGTGGTTTTGATTGAGCTGGTACTCGGTATGAAAAAGTTCCATAGCTGGTTGGCTTCTCTGCTATTCTGGAAAGTTTGTATTCTTCATATGATTCTTCTTCATGCTAAGATGTACTGGAACAACTTCTATAGTAGTATGGTGGTTTTGGATCCATTTCATCCTCATACATTCCTTTTTCTGGCTCTGAACTTGAGTAATCTTCCTCTGGCCATGGTTCTTCATAATTATTGGGACTTAGATCAAAGTTTGAATCACTCTCCTGGCTCCAATCAGTTTGAGAAGGACTGTAGTCACTCATGTCATCTGATTCATCTTCAGACTCCATTCTTACTTCTTAAGATTTATACATTGCAAGATACAGAAGAAAGGGTTTTGTTAAATTCAAGTTTAGCACAGTATTGGGATTGCCAAATGAAGAACGTTGAGGACAATACAGATATGAACTTTTGTTTTTAAAAAAAAGCAAAATCTAGATGTGAAAACAAGTGCACTAAATTTAAATGACAATATAAAAATGTGATGGTAAAATGCTATGATAACTAATTCGAAAATGATATCACAAGATGATTAAACGAAACTAAATTAAAATACAATTATAATGCAATATTAACAATTAACAAATTAAACAATGAAAGATATGCATTTTTTTTTTGAAATCTAAAATACGAGTGCAATTTTAATAATGCAAATCAAGTAGCAAATACAATAACAAATTTTATGGGATTGATAATGCAAAGAAATGCACACTATTCAAATATGGAAACCATATTCAAATTCAAAATTTAGATGAACAAATGCAGCAAATTTTTTTTTTTGAATTAGGAATGATGCAATCGTTAATCAAAATATGGCAACCGAATTTAAATGCAACTCAATAGCAACGATTCTTCTTATGACTTTCAAAGAGTGCAAAAAAAAAAAAAAAAAAAAATANCAATGACAAACAACATTTTTCTGTTGTGAATAGAGAAAAAAGAGATATAAGGAAATGATGTGTCTTATTCCATAAGTAATGAATCCCTTATATAAGAGTGAATACAAGAGTTTATGATAAGCTTGGAGATCAAGTAATACTTGGAGAATAAGTAAAGATAAACATACAAGTATATGTAGGTGGCTCTAGAATTTCCTTAATAGACATCCACATAATATTCCCAAATATTCATAACACTCCCCCTTGGATGTCCACTATGAAAAATAGTTTGTAATGCGCTTAAGATACTACCTCATTAAAAACCATATTAGGAAAACCCAATAGGAAAAACCATAGTTAAGGGAAAAAGAGTGCAGCACACGTTACTCCCCCTCATATAGACATCACTCAAGATCTCTGAAATGATGCAATCCAATATGATGACATGACTCCTTGAAAATAACGCCTTGGTGAATATGTCCGCCAACTCTTTTGTAACATCCCGATTTCTGGTATATGGAAACTTATGTGGAGAGGTTAA
>OVBI01003451.1:0-12436 GCA_900406495.1 Sisymbrium altissimum
TAAAACATAGAAAATGAAAATAAAGCTGGATTTAAACTTGCGAGAAGAAACTATTAAATCCACGCGTTTTGGTCAAAGTGACCCCTCGGCTACTCCCGCGTTTTGGCTAGGTGTTTGGCTCGGTCACCCGGACGAGACACATGGTCGAGTCATGATGCAGAAGACATTCTACTCGGGCCATTTGAGATATGACGTGACCGATCTGCTCCTTGAGCTGAAATAGCCTTAACTTGGAGTTTGTCCCGGAGGAAAACTCCAAAATCCCATCGAACTCCATATCCATGGTCAATCGTCGGGATGCGTCTCTGTCGGACAGTGTTCCGAACAGTGTAAGGTCGAGTCGCGAAGTATCATACTGTTCTCGGGACGCGTCTCGAGAAATCATGTTACGGGTCGTGTCTCGAGTGGAAACTCCATTGGTACGAGACACTGTACGGGACGCGTCTCGATCGCGCAGTGTTCTATGTCCCGAATCCTTGTTTGACTGTGATGCCCGATGTTTTGCCCGGGACGCACAGACTAACTCATTTCCTTCCGAACTAGGGTCAAAGCGATAGACTGTACGCTCCGCGTCTCGAGAGAAATTCCCTGCGTCTCGATAGATGTCCGATCCGTCTCGATGCACATCCCGATCCTCTCGACCACCATCAATATTTCCTCGGGCAATCTTCGTCCTATGATTTTTATTCGCCTTTCCAGCATCTTTGCTCCTATTTCCTTGCTCTGGATCAAGCTGTTCCTCATCGTCCGAGCTGCCATTCGATCCATCGTCTGGACGCATGTACTGATTCCCATCAAGTACCATTATGGATCACAGTTTCCTTCACCACTGACGAGCCTCCACGCTCGAATATCCCCTCTCGGGAATTGACCTCTTGGTTTTGAAAACTCATGTTGATCAAATCGAAAAAAGAAGATTTTTTTCTAAACAACACAAAGAAAAAACTAAGTCCCCTTTCCTCTCTTTCACATAACTAAATTAAGTGAAAAAGGAAAAAAAATGACTAACCTCCTTAAAACCGCTACTATGTGAAATCTCCTCGAAAAAAAGTAGGAAGTTGATAGGTTTTTCCCTTTTTATTAATATAAAAAGGGTGACAATTAAATCTTGAATGGTTTACGTGACGTCGGCGTATAAAATCATGACTCTAAAAATCAAGAAAGATAATGATACACATCAGGAATGATAAGGGAAAAATTAATGAAAGACCCGCGTACAAGAACTTAAGTCCACCGAGCTCATAACTCAAAGGACTTGGAGGGCTTTATGTTGCCTTCAGATCCCACATCCCTAGTGCGAATCCAGGAGATCACTTCTGGATTCAGTCCATGTCATCATTCGAATAAATCACTGCATACCTTACCATCAAACAACAACAAAAAGGAGGAATAAAGAGGTCAAACACCGTCCAAAGCCCTGAAGCCACAGAACGAACTCAAGCAACATAACAGGAATGAGCTTGTGGCAAAGGACCAAAGGCGAGTTGAGGAATAAAGCTCAAAGTGCGAGGTCATTGAAATTGTGGTCGTTATACATTTATTCCTCAAAGTTGTAACAGATGTATTAAGTAGGAAATGACTCCATTTGTTGCACGAACATAAGTGCAAACCTACTGTATAAATAGGAAGCCTCAAAACATTGGGAGGAAATCTTCTTGTAGATATACACACCTACAATCGATCAACAATAATCATCATTCTCACTTTTTTCTTGCTTTGCTTTACTTTCTTACTTATTACCTTAGTTTCATACTTCTTTTTATTTCTTATACTTTTCCCTTAAAGATCTTATACATTTTGCTTAAGTTCTCATACTTTTTCTTTAGCTGAACTTAAAGAAACCTTTTATTAAATAAATAAACAGTGTGAGAGATTTACAGCATCCACACATCAAATCTAGGATGGTTAAATGTGTATTAAATCGGTAATCAGCCGTCTATTTGATTATATTTATTCCATGTTATTTCTGTATCTTGAGATATCAAACTTGTTTATTTGTAAAGCAGGCTACCAAATGATAGAGTGAATGGCGGATCTTATGTTAAACAACGATTAAAACAACCTGGATTTAATTCGTATGTCAATATTTATCGAGCAACTTTTTAATAGCATAAAACTAACATTGATTTGATGTGTGTTAATGAGATGATCTCTCATCTACTCGATAACTTTGTACATGGCATTACAAATAGAGAAGTTTGATATTTTGAAGTCAATAAAGGAGAAACTGTTATTTTGTATGGTCTCCACTTAGTCATCTTTAGGTAGTTTAGTTGTTCTTATGATAGCTCCGGTTCAGTTGAATATCCGATTGGTTAGGGTCTTGGTTGGTTTATGATTAAGTGGTTTAGCTGGTTGGGTAGTCTCCCGTTTTGTAAACCCTTGGGATATAAAAGGGTCATACCGAAGTTGCCTTGTGCTATCTTGAGCTGACTGAGCCTGTATCAGCTGAGAGCTTATTGCGAGTTAACTCTGTTCTTGAGTGCTCGTGTGTACGGTGATCATAGTGAATTTGCCAGACGATATCTGGCCCCTGAGACGTAGCTCTCCCCATTGGAGGTGAACTCAGGATTACCAAAAGCGTTCTTGTTCTTCCTTCCTTTTCTGTTCATTTGTGTTCTTTAGATTCTACTACGACGACGAAGCAATTAGTTAAGATTCAGGTTAGAATCAATGGTTCTAGGTTGCTGGTGATTCTTTGGTTATAACAAAGTGGTCTTAGAGCGAGGTTTGTTCGTTGGATTCTTAATAGCGGTATCATCGTCTTCATCAGTTGAGGTAGAGCGATTCGACGGCTCCGGCGACTTCTCCTTGTGGAAAATCAGGATGATGGCACACTTCAGTGTTTCTGGTTTAAAAGGAGTGATTCTTGATGACAATTTTGAGGTTACAGTTTTGATGGAAAAGAATCAGGAAGTGAAGTCCGAGGAGAAGGAGAAGGATACAGCCGATGATGAGCCCGAAACGAAAGTAATCTTGGATCCAGTAAAGATGTAGAAGGATGATAGAGCTAGGGATATGATCATTGTGAACATTACTGATCAAGTTCTCAGGAAGGTGAGGCATTGTACTACTGCAGCAAAGATGTGGTCTCTCCTTGAACGATTGTACATATCAAAGACCTTACCAAATAGGATACATGTGCAATCTCAGTTCTATACATACAGATGTGATCCGGCGAAAACTATTTATGTGAATGTTGATGAGTTCCTCAAGATCGTTGCAGAGATGGGCAGCTTGAATGTGAATGTGACGAATGAGATACAGGCAATAATTTTCTTGAACTTACTATCATCAAGCTACGACCAACTGAAATACACCTTGAAGTATGGAAAGGACTCTCTAACCCTAGAAGAGGTAATAGCATCTGCAAAGTCGAAACAAAGAGAAGTTGTGGAAACAACGAATCTTGACAGGGGAGCATCAGCAGTGCTGTACAGAGATGATAGAGGAAGACAGCCACGACGTGAAAATGGTAACTTCCGAGGACGGAGTAGAAGCAAGTCAAAAACTAGGAAGGTAACATGCTGGTATTGCAAGGAGGGTCACGTTAAAAGAGACTGTTTTGCAAGGAAGAAGCGCATGGAAACTGATAGTGATGGAGAAGCTGCTGTGGTCACTGAAGAAGAGGAAGAGATGGGGGCTTTCACAGTCCCCGATGATGGAGCACAGAACAACTGGGTCATAGACTCAGGGTGCATGCATCATATGACTTGTAGGCGAGATTGGTTTGTGGAATTTTCTGAAAGAGATTCTCACAAGATACTTCTAGGAGATTTCCGAACTGTGGAGACACTGGGCATTGGAACTATCAAGCTCAACACTCATGGAGGAACGGTAAAAGTAATGCACAAAGTGAGGTATGTTCCAACTCTTCGCCGTAATCTTATCTCCACAGGTACATTAGACAAGCTTGGTTTCAAGCACACTGGAGGAGATGGGAAGATCACATTTCACGAAAACAAAAGGATGGTGCTGCAAAGGATTCTCAGGAATGGATTATACGTTCTAGATGGTGAGACCGAGGTCCAAGAAGTAAATCATGTTGCAGCCTCGAAGCCGATCATTCCCTTTTGGCATAGCAGGTTGGGCCATATGAGTTACTAGAACCTGCAAGTCTTGGTCAGAGATGGAGTCCTCAAGAAGAAAGACATTGGAGCATGGACTTTTTGTGAGCACCGCGTCTTAGGAAAATCTAAACGAGTCAGCTTCGAGGCAGGTAAGCCTAACACGGTAAGAGTTCTTGAATATATCCATGCAGACTTATGGGGCTCGTCAAATGTTTGTCCATCTTTATCTGGCAAACAATATTTCCTTTCAATTATAGATGATCATTCTAGGAAGGTCTGGATATGTTCCTTAAAACTAAGGATGAGACGTTTGCTAGGTTCTGTGATTGGACGAAATTGGTAGAGAATCAGATAGAGAGGAAAGTAAAATGTCTTAGGACCGACAACGGTCTAGAATTTTGCAACTATGCGTTTGATGAGTTTTGCAGGAAACAAGGCATAGAACGACACCAAACGTGTACCTACACCCCTCAATAGAATGAGGTTTCTGAACGCATGAACCGGACCATAATGGAGTAGGTCAGGTGTTTCTTGAGCGAGTCTGGTCTCGAGGAGCCATTCTGGGCAGAAGCTGCAGCAACATCAGTCTATCTCATTCACCGATCTCCTGCATCTCCGATTGGGTTCAAAACTCCAGAGGAAGTCTGGCTTAATTAGAAACCAGGCTATAAGCACATGAGAAAGTTTGGTTCAGTTGCATACGTTTATGTGGACCAAGGAAAACTGAAACATCGTGCTTTAAAAGGAATTTTCATTGGTTACCCACCTGGTACGAAGGGATACAAAGTCTGGCTCATGGATGGAGCATGGTGCACGATCAGCAGAAACGTGAAGTTTTGTGAGGAACAAGTGTTTAAACACTTCAAGGATCTTCAGAATGAGACAGCTGAGAAGCCATCAGAGAAACCTGGTCATGATGTTCTAATACCGATACAAGCCGTATCACAAGAGAATGAGTCTGCAGCTCAAGATTGAGCTCCAGAGCAAGAAGAAGAAGCTTCAGGTCAAAATCAGTCAGAGACAGATGAATAAGTCAACTCTAGCCTATCGAACTATCAACTTGCTCGTGATAGAGTCCGAAGGAATATTGTCCCTCCTCTGCGTTACAATGACTATGATTGCTCTATCAGTCGCTGAGATAATGAATGTAGAAGAGCCAAGAGACTATACCAAAGCAAGGGAAAGTCAAGATTGGGACAAGTGGAGTCAAGCATCTGATGAAGAAATCGAGTCGATTAAGAAGAATGGAACTTGGGTTTTGGTGGATCAACCCAAGGACAGAAAGGTTATCAGCTGCAAGTGGTTGTATAAGCTCAAGCCAGGAATAGATGGAGTTGAGCCTGAAAGGTATAAGGCAAGATTGGTGGCTCGCGGTTATTCACAAAAAGAGGGAATCGACTACCAAGAGGTCTTTTCTCCTGTTGTGAAACATGTATCTATTCGAACGTTGATGTCCCTAGTTGTAGAGTCTGATCTGGAGTTGGAGCAAATGGATGTGAAGACGGCATTTCTTCATGGAGACTTAGAAGAAGATCTCTACATGAACCAGCCTGAAGGGTACGAAGATCACACCAAGAAAGATCAAGTTTGTCTCCTTAAGAAGTTAGTCTATGGGCTTAAGCAGTCCCCTAGGCAGTGGAACAAGCAGTTTTATGAAGTGATGATGGATCAAGGATACAAGAAGAGTAGTCGTGATGCGTGTGTTTATACCAAGAAGGTTGAAAGCGGGAACTATGTATACCTTCTCTTATACGTAGATGACATGCTCCTAGCCTCAGAGGATATGTCAGACATTGTCGTGTTGAAGGAACAACTGAAAGAAAAATTTGAGATGAAGGACTTAGGTGCAGCAAGGCGAATTCTTGGAATGGATATAACTCGCGATAGGAAAAATGGTACTCTGCGTCTGTCTCAATCTGCGTACCTTAGAAAGGTGATTGAAACTTCAGAATGACATATGAAAATGGGTCTTTAACTCCTATTGGTGCATACTTCAAGTTGGCGTCAGTTAAAGATTATGAGGAAACTATTAATACAGAGGAAACTCCATATGCCTCTGCTGTCGGAAGTATTATGTAGGCGATGATATGTTCGAGGCCTGATTTGGCGTATGGCTTAGGCTTAGTCAGCCGGTTTATGAGTGGACAAAGATCTGTGCACTGGGAAGCAGTAAAGTGGTTACTCCATTACATAAAAGGGTCACTGGATCTTGAGTTGTTGTTCACGAAAAACAAAGATTTTCAGATTCAAGGGTATTATGATTCAAACTTTGCTGCTGATCTTGACAAGAGGCGGTCAATAACTGGATACATGTTTACAATTGGTGGGAACGTAGTGAGTTCGAAGTCTAATCTGCAACCAATAGTCGCTCTTTCAACAATGGAGGCGGAGTATATAGCCTTGACTGAAGCTGTGAAGGAAGTTTTGTAGCTCAAAGGTCTGTTAGCAGATTTTGGCATAAGTCATGGAGTTGTTAAAGTCTGGTGTGACTCTCAAAGCGCGATTTGTGTCTCTAAAAATAGTGTCTTTCATAAACGTACGAAGCACATGGCAGTCAAATACAACTTTATCAGAAAGGTGATTGCAGCTGGAAATGTGAAAGTGTTGAAGATTCACACTAGCAGGAATCCCGCAGATATTCTTACTATAGTTGTTCTTGTGAGTAAGTTCAAGTCTGCTCTGGACCTGCTCAATGTCAAACGAGCCTGAAGTGCTCGGCGCCAGCCAGATGGTATAGTCTGGGAAGGTGATTCACTTGTGATGATCATAGTTCAGGTTTGTTCAAATTTTGACTAAGTCTAGACCAAGGAGTGTTATAATTTTGTGTGCTCTCCACTTAGTCATCTTTAGGTAGTTTAGTTGTTCTTAGGATAGCTCTGGTTCAGTTGAATATCCGATTGGTTAGGCTGCTTGGTTGGGTAGTCTCTGGTTTTGTAAAGCCTTGCGATATAAAAAGGTCATACCGAAGTTGCCTTGTGCTATCTTGAGCTGACTGAGTCTGTATCAGCTGAGAGTTTATTGCGAGTTAACTCGGTTCTTGAGTGCTCGTGTGTACGGTGATCATCGTGAATTTGCCAGACAATATCTGGCCCCTGAGACGTAGCTCTCCACATCGGAGGTAAACTCAGGGTTACCAAAAGCGTTCTTGTTCTTCTTTCCTTTTCTGTTCGTTTGTGTTCTTTAGATTCTACGACGACAACGAAGCAATTAGTTGAGATTCAGGTTAGAATCAATGGTTCTAGGTTGCTGGTGATTCTTTGGTTATAACAGAAACATTATATATAATCAGCAGATCGTAGATTTCTTATTAAATACATTTTAAAACACCGTGGGACTTAAGTATATATACTCTACCAATTTGATAGAAAAAACAACAACCCAAAATACACATCAAATCTAGGATCGTTGGATGTGTATTGAATAGGTAATCAGCTGTCCATTCGATTATATTTACTCTGTTTTTTTTCTTCTTTTCTCGAGATATCAAACCTTTTTATTTGTAATGTTGTCTACCAAATGATCGAGCAAATAATGAATCTTATATTAAAGAACGATCGAATCAATCTTACTTAGTATGTCAATATTTATCGAGTAATATTTGAATACGCATAGAACTAATAATGGTTCAATGTGTATTAATTATATGATTGGTTATTCACTCGATTTTTTATCCATGGAATTACGAATGAAGAAGCTTAAACTATACTAGATCAAGGATCAGTGCGTGAGCACAGTATAATATTAATTTTAATTAATTAAAAGAAAATTATAAGATTTATAATATTAAATTTAGTTAAATAAAAATATTATATGTACAAATAGGGTTTTTATACATATATTAAATTGTTATTAGTATATATATGTAAGAATACGATTTTTATTTTTATTTCCAGATATGCTGCCGTCTTTCATTTGGTAAAAGATTTTTAGATCTACTTAGAATTACTGTTCATTAGCAGAAGACTAAAAACACGAAAAATAGAGAAAAAGGTGACACATACCTTCAAATCTGTAACCAAATGAGAAAACGATTCCATATCTGGAAATCTGTAATAGAATAAGGGACGGCGGCAGATCTGGAAATAAAAATGAAAACCCTATTAGTACATATATATATATAGTTTTATTTGGTAATTATTTTTAAAATATGATTTTTAAATGTAAAAATGCTAATTAACTGTTTAATAAACTACTTGATTAAATAATTTTTCAAATTTTGAATGATTAATCATTCCATATTGAAGAAAAACATTAGCAAATTACAAACAGTCTAAAAAATTAGGCTGTTCATAACCCAAATGTATCATAAGCCCAATATCATAAGTTCAATCCAAGTGGATATATATGTATCTAAAAAGTATTAGCTAAATTAATTACTTACCTCAAAGATTTATATATATAGGCTTGAACTCATAGTTTGTCACATTGGACTGAAACCTATATTGATCCAACTCAATTAGATTTTCACATTCCTTATATCAGCTAATGGGAATCAGCCTTTGAACTCATAGTTTGTCACATTGGGCCAAAATCTATACGAATCCAACTAAATTAGATTTTTACTCTTCTATTACATAAAAAATACCTAAAGACAACATTGTTTTTGTCGATTGGATCTGCAGACACATTCCTTTTTCTTCTGATTTAGTTGTTCTCTTCTGAAGATCGATTGGTGTGAGGTGAGATTCATCTAAAACATCATTCTTCTCTTTGTTTAATTTGATCTTGCTAATACAAAAACGATTGTTAATGGTTCAGACGTAAGACTCTTACAAAATTGTAATTTTATTTTGTTTTTTTCTTTGCATGTATTCATCGGAGTAATCGATGAGAGGAAAAAGATGACACTGTAGAGAAAGGTAAGATCTTTCTATGGTAATCTCAATTTTAATAAACTGTGTTCTTTGTTTTCGAAAACGGAAAGAGAAAATAATGTTTAAAAAAAATTCTCCAGATTTTTCAGATGAGATGTTCGAAATGTTCGTGTGAGGTAACATTCATGTGAAACTCTCCTTATTTTGATTCTTAAATTTTATCTGATAATCTTTATTAACTTTTAACTTTACTTTTTATTGATGAGCTTGTACTTCGGATTAATGGATGATAACACAAAGACAACACCTTCTGACGCCTTTTAAGATAAGATCCAGATCTCAATTCATAAATTTCGGTTTGTAAAAAAGGAAATTCGAAATTCTTTCTGGAAGTTCTTATTTATACTCTTGTTTTTTCTTTCTGAACAGAATAAAAGACAAAGACGAAGTAGTAACGTCATTACCTCCTTTTCTGCTATAAGAAGGTAATCTCTTGTAATTACGCCTTTGAATGATCTATAAACTTTGAATTTTCATATCTAAAGGGTTCATTCATTTCTTTTTTCTTTTTTTGTATGAGTATGTGGGATGAAAAATAACCATGGACACAATTTGGCTGTGTCCCAAAATATCATATGAAAGTCTCCTTCTTTTGATTTTTTAATTTGATCTGATAATATTTATTAATTTTAAATTTTACTTTTTGTTGCTGAGCTTGTTTTCGGATTAATGGATGATAACACAAAGACAACACCTTCTGACACCTTTTAAGATAAGACCCAGACCTCAATTTATAAATTTCGGTTTGTAAAAAAGGAAATTCGAAATTATTTCTGGAAATTCTTATTTATACTCTTGTTTTTTCTTTCTGAACAGAATAAAAGACAAAGATGAAGTAGCAACGTCATTACGTTTTCTTCTGCTATAAGAAGGTTATCTCTTGTAATTAGACAGAACCTTTGAATGATCTGTGAATTGCTTTTCATGGTTAAAGTACAATGTATCTGATATTATTTTTCTTGTCATGTTGATTTCAAAGATATTCTAGTTTTTGATCCATAAGTCTAAGATGAGATTAAATTCAAACTCGGCTCCTTTTATTTATTCAATTTGATTTCTCTACTCATAAAATAATTTTCATATCTCACGGTTCGTTCATTTTGTTTTATTTGTTTGCATGAGTATGTTGGATGAAGAAGAACCATAGAGACAATATGACTCCAACCATAAGTCTAAGGTGAGACTTACTTCAAACCACGTTCTTTTCTTTCATCAATTTGATTTCTGTTCTCTTAAATCAATTATCATAATTTGCATGAGTATGTTGGAGGAAGAAGAACAATAGCCAGAATATACATCATGTTTCATTTAAATAAGGAGTCTGAGGAGAGACAATTGCCTCAATGATCCTCAAAGCGTGTAATGGCACTGGAAACAAAGGTATGTCAAGAATAGATGAAACTTAATACTTAAAATGAGATGTTAGTTAGGTAATGTTTGTTAATGAACGATTATAGTAATGTTTGGTTGCTGAAATAGATTTTCCTCTGAATGATGATTAAGCACAGGCCATTGTTAGTATACAATTATAAGTGATTTTTGGTTGCTGAAATAGAATTGCCTTAGAATGATCAATGAATAGATGGTCATTGTTAGTGTAAGATTATGGTAATGTTTGATCAGTAAAATTTGTTATATCTAAGATGCCTTTAAATGAGTTATGAGAATATATATTTAAATATCTTTGGTTGTGTCCCAAAGACATCATTGTCTTGTTTTGTAGAATATTTAAAATTGTTAAAAGATTTAAAAAACTAAAAAGTCTTACCTTCAAAAAAAAATCTCAAATAAAAATAACCCTTCCGAGAGTAAGTAATCACATCCTAAACGTTTCTTTAAATCTTTTTCATTCATTTCCCTCCTTCTTCTCTAGAAATGGTTTCAGATATCTTCATCTGCCTCCAAGCTCCTGAAAACCTCTTTGAAAACCACATTCGTTGTTTGTCTTTGAGGTTTCCCATCCTTGTCGACAATTAGAACTTTCAATCCTTTCTTTGTTGTAACTCTTGAAATAGCAACATAGAGCTGACCATGTGAAAACACTGGCCTAGGTAAAAAGAGTCTCACTTCTGTTAAAGATTGTCCTTGAATTTTATTGATGGTTATGGCAAAAGCGACAGATAGAGGCAATTGTCTTCGACGCATTTTGAATGGCAATCGAGTATCCGATGGAGTTATCAACAATCTTGGGATAAGAACTATTTCTCCAACCTTCTCTCCTGTAATAACTCTAGCTTCCACCATAAAATCAGTCATTTGAGTAATCTGAAGTCTTGTTCCATTCATCAAACCTCATGTATGATCAATATTCCTCAACAACATAACTGGACAGCCAATCCTCAATCTGAGACGGTGGTTTGGTAAACCAGATACTTTAATACTATTCATAAAATCAGGAGTGAGAGCCTCATCGTAAGCTGATCTTCTATCAAGGGGATCTAGACTATCCGAACTTAGGTAGATCATTTCTTCACCTTTAAGAGAAAATAAAATGTTACATAAATAAAAATAAGTAAAGGTATAAGTTTTTAAAAGGTGTTATGACTGAAAATTATTTACTAACCAACAAACAAAGAACTTCGGTTCTTTCATTTCTTTTAACTCTGTATGATCACCATACACTTCTTTGCTTATTGCTTCTATTGGATGTCAGTAATCAGAAACTCATCTGGAATATCTATTAGAGTCTCACCATCATTAGGCTCTGCAATTTTTCCATCTCCAACATCTAGTATCCATTCTGAGAATTCCTTAAGATCCTTTGCCTCTTGAACAGTCAAATTGTTTTAAAGCAACGCATATTCTTTGTCAGTTTTAACACCTCACAATGTTCCCAAAGATACGATGAATTAAGTGCAGCCATGATTATTTCGGCCCTACCAGCTCCATTTATAACCGGGAGAACCTGCCTAAAGTCACCACAAAAAACAACGACCTTTCCACCAAAAGGCTAGTTTTTTTCTTTCCCAATTATATCTCTTAAACTTCTATCCAATGCTTCAAAACAATGTTTGCTCATCATTGGAGCTTCATCCCATATTATGAGAGATGCTTCCTTAACTAAATTGGCAACATCTATTCCGTGACTCATATTACATGTGGAAACCTCGTCAGGGTTCAAAGGTATTCCAAACCTGGAATGAGCTGTCCTACCACCTTGTAATAGAAGAGAAGCTATCCCGCTAGATGCAACATTCAAAACAATATCACCTCTGCAGCTAACTGCAGCAGAGAGTACTTTCCAAAGAAACGTTTTTCCAGTCCCACCAAATCCATACACAAAAAACATTCCATCCTTTTTTTCTAACACAGCAGTCATGATCTTATCATAAACTTTTCTTTGTTCATCAGTCATTTTTTGAATGTCTCTATCATGATTTCTTTTCAACTCTCCACAATTGTAGCTATGTTCATCAATGATCAAGACATTTTCGTAGTCGTTATAATGCACTCCTAGGATGCGTCTCTGGATGGAACTGGATAGATCCTTGC
>OVBI01003452.1:249-12435 GCA_900406495.1 Sisymbrium altissimum
TTTTTTTCTTTTTTTTTTTTACTTTTTTTTTTTCAAAATCTAAACAAGTAATTTTTTTTTTCTAAAATTTATAAACCAAGGAAGGACTTGATGGTTTATTATTCAGATAAAACCAATTTCCTTATTTTCCTTTTAAAAAACATTGCATACATAAACCATCAAGTTAAAAAAAAATCATTTAGATTAATAAAAAAGAATATAAACCATCAAGTTGAAAAAAAAGAAAATCATCGAGACGGTGAGAGGAAGAATACGGTCATATCGTTTGCATAAATCAGTTGAAGAATAACTATC
Organism: Sisymbrium altissimum; assembly: GCA_900406495.1. Lineage (NCBI taxonomy): Eukaryota > Viridiplantae > Streptophyta > Magnoliopsida > Brassicales > Brassicaceae > Sisymbrium > Sisymbrium altissimum. The sequence continues at coordinate 544 of OVBI01003452.1, forward strand.
TAAAATTTGGTTCTTCGTTTACTCCACTGAAATTTCCTTTTTATAATTAATTAAATTTCATTTGTATGATTAATTAATTAGAAAATGAATCGTGACTTTCAATTATCTCCACATTTTGAAATGAGACCACAAATTACAACGACTCGGTTCTCTATATATGTATTATGAAGATAGCATAGGTTCTTGTGATTACACCATCCTCTAAATTTCTTTCAATCTTCGGTTCATCAAATTTCTTCATTCCCTAAAAACCAAAGATGTCGAAAAAAGTCATGGTGAAGAGCTTCGATCACACTCCAATGGACAAAGTTTAAACCTCTTGGCGAAAACGAACGCACCAATAATGATGGAGTCTCACAGCTTCCAGAGTCCGTCACTAGCGAAACCCTCGTGTTAGTGATCGAATTTTGCAAGAAACATGCTTCTACTTCCTCCTCTGGGGATGCCAAAATCGACAAAGATGTCAAGATATAGGACGTTGAGTTCGTGAAGAAGATAAAATAAATACACACTCTCATATCTCATTAGCGCTGCGTATTATCTAGGCATCATAAGCTTACTTGACCTTGTCTGCCAAAAAAATCGTTGAGATGATACAACGTTGGACTCAAGAGAAAGTTCAACAATTCTTCGGTGTTAAGAAAGGTTGTACACCTTTGGGTTTTGGACTGATGAGAAATAATTGATCAGATACAGGTGCACATGTGGTTGTGCTCTTCCTTTGGCTCTTAATGACGGCCTTAAGGGTTTTCAAAATTTCCGTCTCAAAGTTTTCACAAAACTTTTGGCTGTCCAATCGGTTTAGAGGCTTCTTCTGATCACCAAGGTTGTAGCTATGATCAGCTTCTTCTCTGGACGATTTGGACTGAACTTTGCCTCTCCAATTAGGCTTCTCAAGTGACCTCCTTAGGCGTGGCTGTTCCTGCACACAATCAAACCCATCAAAAGCAAACTGTTTCTTATTTCTAAAAATGGGTTATTCATTGACAAACAAGGTTTTAGATGAGGATTTAAAAACGCCTTGTTGTGGTGTTCTCTCTTGGCTAGATTTCCTCTGAAGACCAACACAGCTAAACCTGAAAAGTCACTTAACACACAGATTAGAAAATCAAAAAACTCTCACTCTCAAGTGTTAATTTTACTTACCCACACAATCTCACAGAATTTAAAAGTCACTCAGGAAATTCTCTTTCAAGGTTCAATAAGATCAAACCATCAAACCAACTAGAATTTTCCAGACAACAAATCTGAGAGAAGGGAAAGAAAGAGATAGAAGAAGAAGATAAGAGATCCACCTTAACCACTCCAAGGCTGAATTTCTCCTCAGACAACAGGCTTTCTCTTCCACAACTCCACCAAAAATAACAACAAGAATTTGAGATCAATCATTTTTTTCTTTTTTTTTTTTTTGACTTTTCATTTTCTCTTCTTTTTTTTTAATAAGAAATCAACAACTAGATGGTGGAGTAAAGAATGGCATGGATCAAATAGAAAAAGAAAGAAGAAGAATTTTTTTTTTTTTGGAGATGAGAAGATGAACAGACAAATAAAAACAAACCAGCAGAGAGCGGCTCTGATACCAAGTGACAACGCCCTAAGGAATGAGACATTATGCTGGGTTGGATCTGAATATAAACCAGTGAGGTTACTAACACTCACAGAACTAGATGGAATGAGTGGAGCGTCAAGAGTTGCAGAATTGCTCTTGATATATACCCAGATCTTGAGAAGTAACCCTTAACTCAAGATTTTGTTGTTGGAAGTAACCCTTAACCAGCAACGATTTGTTCAGAACTGAACCAAAGAGATGACCTCTCAAAGAAAGTAAATTGCAAAGAAAAAGACTGTATTTTATTAGAATGATTAAATCATACGTATATAGGAAGAAGAAGGGGAAAAATGTCATTTAAAGCATCAACTTACAAAATGTGGCCACTAAAAGCATGAACTTTGGGAAAGGCCATTTAAAGCATCAATTTTTATTGACTAGTCGAAAAAGACAATGTTTTGTTGACCTGGCTATTTTAAGCATGTCGTTAACTCATATAAAAAAATCATTAACAGTCGTTAAACCATTGTTACTAACTTCTGTTAATGCGAAACGACGTCGCTTTCAACAGAAGAGCTAATTAAAACCCCCAAATTGATCCTAGTCGAACTAAAATATATACGTAAATATATTAAAGAAAACATATATATGTAAGTATATATTTATTAAAGCTAATTGTACACATTTATTAAAGAAAACATAGAAAACATATATATGTAAGTATATCAACCAAACCCGAAAAACACAAAATCAAATCTGCAATGACCTTACATTTCGTTTGGTTGGCCAACGGAAGACAGGTCTTCCTGGGTTTTCTTTCATAGTCGATGTAAAGATGATGACATCTAACCCGGAATGACACTTCGAAGGAAATCCACGATTTCCGTCCTCCATAAACGATTGCCCAGAACTGCAACTCATAACTGTTTGATTCAGGCTTGCTTAGTGAGAACTGAATAATTTGACCTGAAATCGTGTTCAAATTGTGTTATAGAGGAAGATGAAATCAGAGAAATTTTGAGTTTAACTTTAGGGATTTTAGTTCGACTATGATCAATTTGGGGGGTTTTAATTAGCTTTTCTGTTGAAAACGACGTTGTTTCGTCATTAACAGAGGTTAGTAAAGCTTGTTTAATGGCTGTTAATGATTTTGTTATACGAGTTAACAACATGCTTAAAGTGGCCAGGTTAACAAAACATTGTATATTTTTACTAGTCAATAAAAGTTGATGCTTTAAATGGCCTCTTCCAAAGTTCATGCTTTAAGTGGCCAGATTTTGTAAGGTGATGCTTTAAATGACATTTTTTCCGAAGAAGAAAGCAAAGAGTTAGGTTTTGTGGTGAAAAGATAACTTAAAAAATGATAAAAATACTAAAAGTTAACTAAGAGTCAAACGGACTCTTCATTTTCCACGCCAAGCAAAAGTGATTCTTCAGTGATTTTGTCTAGGTTCATTCCATGATGTTTTGCTTGGACGGTACAGTGTTTGGCTCGGAGAAGATGGAGCTTCATGATGCACAAGACGTTTGGCTAGGTCAAATGGGAAAGTGTCGTGACCATTCTTCATTATATCTGAAATGTCCCGTATGATAAGGTTTTGCCCCATTTGTGCATCATGTGCCATGGTGCTGTTTCTCAGGATTGTATCACATCCTCAGTTATGCTCTTTGGTTCCGATCGATCGATATCGGTTCTCTCTTTTCTCTGAGAAGCTTTTATTAATGATATCGTATCGCAGAAATATGTCGATCCACCCATAATTGTGTTGACGATTCCTTCGGAGGATTTTTCGAGTTGTCCAAAGGCTATCGGGAAACTTTCCTTTCCAGATTGAATCCAGTCCTCGGAAGTTACTAGAATCGGTTTGGCTCCATCGAGCAGATGATCTTAAGAACTGATCTTGGCATCTTTCGTTTCTCCGAGTAAGAAAGCTTTTGGCTACCCTCCTTCTAGCGCCAAATTGTGGGAACGAGATTTCGCACAATGTATTTTTGGAAAGAGAAACCTCATGAATGAAATTAAAGAATTTCTACAAAAAAAGTAAAGATTAACGGAAAAGGAAAGATAGAGAATATTTTATTGCCGAGAGTATCAGGATTTCGAGTTATTGAGTTCTCGAGTTCTCCTGTTATGCTACGAAGGCTTTACATCGATATGTATTTATACTAGACAATCCTAAGCCTTAACTAGCCAAATGTGTGATGTGGGAGTCTATGTCTTCGCCTTTTGCACCGACTTCAAGGAATCTTCGAGAATCTTGGGAATCTTCCATCCAGCTCGGCATTAATCTTTTGTTAAGTGATTTCTCCGCTTTGACTTTTCAGTTTGACTTAAGTTAACGTCTTATCATTTTCGATCGATAAAAACGCTACAATATTCTCCAAAAACAACGCAAAGTTCGGTTAAAACATCGGGAAGTTTACGAAAACATTGATAAGTCTTCAAAATGAGATCTGCAAGCGGCGAAAAGACCAACCAGCTAAGAAGAACATCCTTTTGGAAAGGAATGCCGAGCTGGTCTCCAGGCTGGAGGGTTTTTCACCTAGAATTCCGAGCTGGTAAGAACTTTGTCCATCCTGACAGAACGAGATCATCAGGGATCGATCGGAAACTTCTCCCATTCGATAAGCTCGGCAGGTTTTGAGGAATAGATGGTCAAACATTAAAGCCAGCTCGGCATCTTCTGGAGAAGAAGAGAATGCCGATCTGGTTGCCAAGCTGATTTGGAAAGGGTTGAGTGCCTAGCTGGCTGCATGCCCGTGAAGGATCGAGAGATGCTGGGACTAGATGGTAAGCTCATCATTTTGGCACAGCATGGTCAATCAGTCAACCAGCTCGACATTTTGGTTGGGAGGAGGAATGCCGAGCTGGCTGATGTTTATTCCAGCTGACTGATACCTTGCTGAGCTGACGGTCTGAATCGTGACTTTTATCGGTTTTTCGGAAGAACCACTCGGAAAATAGGACGCTTACTTCAGCCTTCTGAGGGATGTCAGCCGGCTCTGCATTTTTGGCTGAGCAAAATGCCGAGCTGGTCAGCTCCATCTTTTCTGTCGGGCTGACTGCTTTCTGCTCGAGGAAACACGACTTTTATCGGCTTTTCGAAAAAACCACTCAGAAAATAGGACGATCAGCTCGGAATTCCAAAGGATGTCAGCCAGCTCGGCATTTCTAACTGGAAAAGTGCTGAGGTAGGCAGCTCTCCCCTTTCTGCCGAGCTGACTACCTTCTGCTCGAGGAATTGCGACTTTATCGGTTTTCCAGAAAAACCGCTCGGAAAACAAGACGATCAGCTCGGCATTCCGAGGGATGGCAGCCAACTCGACATTTCTGGCTGGAAAAAATCCCAAGCTGGTCAGCTCTCCCCTTTCTGCTGAGCTGACTGCTTTCCGCTTGAGGAATCGTGACTTTTTTTGTTTTTCGGAAAAACAGCTCGGAAAACAGGACGATCAACTCGGCATTCCGAGGGATGTCAGCCTGCTCGGCATTTTTGGATGCGAGAAATGGAGAGTTTTTCAGCTCCATCTTTCCTGCCGAGCTGATTATCTCGGGTTCGAGGAATCGCGACTTTTGTCGGTTTTCCGAAAAAATCCCTCGAAAAGTAGTTTTCGTATAATTTTCATAAAGTTATCGATAAAGTAGTTTAAACCAAACTATTTTTTTAATATCGATCTTTTTCTCAAAAGTATTCAAATATGGAAAATGTTTCGGTATTTAAACATTTTTAGCCATTAATTCCAGAATTGTGGGTTTTGACCCCAAAAAAGGAAGAGAAAAGTGACAACTAGGTTTCGTACTTTCACCAGTGGGTAAAACTAGGTAGAAGAGGACATGAGATTTAAGAGAACCAGTAAGCCGAGATATGGACAAGGAAATGGACCAGATCTACACACAGTGCAGTGCAACGGAACCTACAGTGGCTGGACTCCATCTCTGGGAAGGTTTGGAATCTCCAAGGCATCTGGAAGAGGTGGTTGTCTCATGGTGGATTCCTCCCTTGCAAATCAACACAAACCCAAGAGAAGATGAACAACAACAACAAACAGAAGGAGAGACGGAAAGAAACAGATGGAGAAGAACAGATCTGAGGTGAGGAACATGGATACGGCAGCTGAGACGCTAAAAGGGCATAGTTCCACTGCTTCTTCTCTTTTCAGTAAACCTAGGAGGCAGCTCCCTTTTTACAGAAGAGGAGAAGAGAACCCTAGGGTTTCCTACACTTTGGTCAGAAATAAAACGAAGGGAGATGGGCTTTTGGTTTATTATCACTTTGGCCAGAAAATTTGAATAAAAAGAAAACACATCCGGCCGGGCCGGGCCAGGATGTGACAATCCGTATGTGGATCCATGCATTGAGTAGAGATGCCAAGGTGTACAACATTCATCGTAGTGAACTCGATCAAATTCTGAAGTTGTCTATCATTTGTGATATACATAGGAGTGTCTTATGGCATTTATTGAAACATTAGAACTGATAATGGATAGGATAACTCTACATACTTGGTTTTCTTGTCGATCATATAATCATCTTGTGCCATTCCATCAAGGTCAGAGTATGTACAACCATCTATCAACAAAAACATTTTCCATCATTTGAGTCTATCCACCTTAAAATGCTACGACCCTTTTCCGTCACCCATTGTCCATAAATCACCGCTAGTTGCACCATTCGCTGTAAAATTAAACAAGTACAAACCACATTAGTGAATATTTACAAAAATACATAACACACATACTTATATACAAAGTCAAAAAGGTAAACTTCCTGTCAAAGTCTCATAGTTATGGCCTAACTGCCTAATCCAACCGAAATTTTGATTCGTCCATATGTCTAATATATAATCACCTCGAACTCATACCTAGGCAAGTAAATAACCTAAACCAAACACAAGAGTAAAAAATCTTCAATTTTTTTTTCTTCTAAATTTGCTATAAATGCATTTTAAAAAATACCAACTTCTCAGCAAAGTCGAACAGGTAAAGTTCATATCGAAGTCCCATAGTGATGACCTAACTGCCTAATCCATCCAAGAACTTGATTCCTCTATATGTATAATATATAATCATGTACAACTCATACCTAGGTAAGTAAATAACCAAAACAGAAAAGGAGCAAAAAAAACCTTCAAAATTCTTTAAAAAAATTTGCTATAAATGCATTTTTTAAAAATTACAGACTTCTCGGGAAAGATGGACAGGTAGACTACCTATCAAAGTCTCATAGTGATGACGAACTGCATAATCCAACCAAAAACTTGATTCATCCATATGTATAATATATAGTCATGTCCAATTCATACCTAGACAAGCAAAAAACCTAAACCAAACACAAGAGCAAACAAATCTTTAAAAATCTTTATAAATTTAACATAAATGGATATTTAAATATACAGTTTTCTCTTCATAGTCGAACCAGTAGACATCAAATAAAGTCTGAACTAGTAGACATTAGTCGAAGTCTGTAGTTTAGCCAAATTTTGGAATTGCAATTTAACGAAGGCTGACTTCAAGTAATGGCTACTATAATATCAGACTTCACCCGAAGTATGCCTTTGTTAAATTTGTGACCAGTTTTGAATTTCACCAAAGATTACGAGTAGACTTCAGTAGAGTAGACTTCAGTAGAAGTCTGCATCTCTACAGACTTCAGACGAAGTCTACCGTCGGTTAATTTTGCATTTGACTTTGACTTTTGGCGTAGACTTCACTGCAACGTCAACTGAAAAAGGAGTTTTCGGTGAAGTTAGTTTTGCAATTGACCAAATTTCATTTTTGGGGAGCAGACTTTACTAGAAATCTAATTTGGTTAGTTTTTTGATTTACCAAATGTTTAATTAAAATTAATAAGTATACTTCACATGAAGTATATTCATTTTCCTAAATTAATAGATTTCGAGTGAAGTATTCTTATTTATTGATTTTACCAGTCATTGTTTTAAAGTTTTAACATTTTGGTTAAATGCAAACATAGCCATATACTATGAAAATCAATTTTTGGTCAAAGTTAAATTGATGCGCAGACTTCATCCGTATACTTCTCTAAAAGTCAATGTCTTGGTTAAATGCAAAACTCAGCCATGGTAGACATAAAAAAAAAAGAGTTTGTGCTAGATTTTGATTGTTTTCAAATGGATTATCGCAGACTTCACTAGAATTCTATTACCCTAAACTCGAGAAAGTTGTGAAATGCAAAACTAACCTACAGTGACTTCACTCGAATATACAATGAAGCAAGCTTTATTTGACGTATGCTTTCAAAGAACAGATATGATTTCACGAAATCAACTGAACAATTATATTTGGAGTGGTTATTTAGATTCATGAAGCATCCAGAATGTCGATTATAATCGCCACAGAAGAAGCCTAGCCGGTATGTATGTAAAAATCACTGCATATCACAAGATGGAAGCACTTGAAATTCTGAAAATGAAAAATATTGAGTTTGATGGATCAAAATGGAGGGGAGATTGAAGAAAATGAGGTTGTGAACCAAACAGATGATCCCCAATCCATTGAGATAACCTGAGGATTAAGGTCTGAAAAAGTGGTACTAGAGGAGAAGTAATCATTTGGTTCCTTATTAAGAGGTTTGCAAAGGAATCTATCATCCTCCTCAGATCTATCAATAGGTAGTGAAGGCGGAAGACACTGAAGCAAAAGGAGGATAGTTTGCACAGACTTTTTCAAACCCAACTTCCAGCAACCCGAGGATCAAATTCCCAGAAGTCCTGAGACCCGATCAAATTCACCCTTATCTAAGAAACCCAAAGAGATCCGCTAGAAGCAAATATCAACTAAATCAGCTTCAGACCAAGAACCTCATTCCAGGTCGATAAACTCCGCAGCCCAAGCCTGCCAATTACCTTCGGAGAGCAAACTGACTCCCAGATTATACTTGCACCCTTGGCCGAGGTTGGAGAACCCTTCCACAGAAAACTGTTACACGTCCTCTCCAGAGCGGCTATGCATTGGTTTGGAAGCATAAATATAGAAACACAGAAGTGTATAGTAGAGTATTTAACAGACTAGAGAAATTGAAGCCTACCCGCAAACAAGAGATGCCTAACTGTCCATGAGGAGAACCACTTATTGATTTTATCTAAGAGCGGTTGGTAGTCTTGCTTTCTGAGTTTCAGAGATGTAAGAGGAACACCCAGATATCTTACTGGGAAAGAACCTTGTTTAAGACCATTAGTTTTTTCTTTGTTTATGTCTAACCTTTAACCACTGCTAAATTCCTCAAGGATTAAGAGGATTCCTTGGAGCGAAGATTCTGTACCATCAAAGAAGAAAAACACATCATCAGTAAAGCTAAGATGAGTTACTAGAAGAGCCTCACAAAGAGGGTGGATCGTAAAAGTGTCGTTCATAGTGCATTTATCAAGTCGTTTCAATAGTAAATCCATGGCAAGCACAAAAAGGAGGGAGGACATTGGATCTTCTTGTCACAATCCTCACTTACCCTGAAAATAACCATTGTGTTCTCCATTAATCGAGATAGAATATGAGGGTGTGGATATGCACTCGTCAATCCATTTAATGAACTCATCTGGTAGATTAACACCCTTGAGAACATTGATGAGAAACCCCAACTAAGCTTATCATAAGCCTTCGTTAAGTCAATCTGGAAGCACCCTCTAGTAGCCGGGCCCTCTTTGTGGAAGTTGGTTACCAATTCAGATGCTAATAAGGCATTCTCACAAAGCATCCTTCCTTTCACAAACAACCTGGTTTCGTTGAATAGCATTGGAGATAAATAGCCTGAGCCTTTATGTTATAATCCGAGAAATGACCTTGTAGATTGTTGAACAACACGCCACTGGTCTGAATTGATTAAGAGAGTCTGCTCCAATGATTTTTGGTATCAAAGTGATTGTGGTGGCATTGAGACCTTTAATAAGCGAACCGGTAATGAAGAACTCTTTGACTGCCATTAAAGTGTCTTTTCCCATAAAATCCCACGCCTCAATGAAGAATTCCATTGGGAATCCATCATTTCCTAGAAATTTACTCTTAGGCATAAAGAATAGAACCCGTTGAATTTCCCCATATGTGGGGATTGCCACTAACTCTGCAGTAACATCAGCAGGGCACCTGTAAGGGTGAAGGCGTCTGATCATGTCAACTGAGTACGGGGTCAAAGAAGCATCAGAAGACCCTAGGAGATTATGGAAGTAACTCGTAATCATGTCTTTGATTTTAGCCGCATTTTCTATCTTATTGCCATTCTCATCCATCAGATAGCGAATCGCATTGAAAGCTTGCCTTGCTATTACCGCCTTGTGGAAAAACTTGGTATAAGCATCCCCTCCTTAAGCCAAACGATACGAGATTTCTGTTTGTAGAAGTTTTCTAGAGCTTTTGAAAAGAATTCCCACTTTTTGCGAGCTTCAGTCTCCTAAAAAAAACATTCCTCAGAAAGTTTGAGTAATAGCTGTGATTGAGTTTCTTCCAAAGCTGGCCAATGTATCCCTCGCTTTCTGCTGAATATTGCCAAACCCTTATTTATTCAGTTTTCGGCAATACAGCTTAGCCACTTTTATCTTACGACAAAGAGTAATCTGCTTAGAACCCACAAACTGAACACAATTCCATTGATCAGCTAGCATTAGTTTATACACGCAGGATGAAAAGCGATAAAAGAAAAGTATTTGAATGGTATTTTAAGTCTCATTTCCTCAAACTTAAGACTGACAGTACATGAAGAGTGATCATATTCACCTGGAGGGTCAAAAGTTACGGGAGAATCTGTAAAATAAGACCGCCAAGACTCATTCACCACCACTCTATCGAGTTTCCGAAGAATTGGTTCTTGAGGCCGACAGTTAGTCCAAGTGCAGTGAGCTCCTCTAGTAGGCAAGTCAGATAGATCGTTATCTGCTAACACCGCCTCAAGATCCGCCATACCAGCCAGAGGAAGAGAAGAAGGTATAATTGAGTAATGCTTGTTAGCATTAAGAATTTGGTTGTAGTCACCCATAAGAAGCCAAGGTTTGTCCTGTAACTGCGACAGTCGATTAAGATTGTTGATGTCTTTCCACAACCACTGCCTTTGAGTATCAGTACGGAGTCCATAAATGAAAGCCACCATTATAAAAACTGGAGAGGATGGGAGTTGGACGCTACACAGAATTAATGGTTCTGTCTTCTTGAATACAATCAGAAAGAGACTAGGATCCTAAACTACCCATATATGAACGTTTTCTGCAATAGAATAATTCTTAGGATCCTGGGAAGGTTGAAGCCAAAATATGGGACGCGTTGTGTTCTTTAACACGAGTTTCCAAAAGTGCTCCAATACGAGGTCCATCAAAGGTGCCCAGATTCCTTACTGGTCGCTGATGAGAGTTGCTCCATCATCCTCTAACATTCCAGCAAAAGACCTTCTGTATATACACAAAAAAGACGAAGGAATGAACGAGGATTACTTAGAAGATTTTTCCTTACCTGAGGACTTGCCTCGTGAAAAAGAAGAGATATACCATGAACCGAGGTTAACTTCTTAGAAAGAGAAGCAGCGACTGGCCCTTTCAGCTTTTTCTTAGCATAATTATTAGCCTCCTTTAAGACCTTCAGAGGCATCTCAGGCTTTTCTGCATCAGTTCCACCCTCAAGACTGTCTTGGTCCGTAGAAGCGGGTAAAGTGCTATCAATTTGAGCTGACTTATCACCCTTAGCGGAACTTACAGTACTAGGTTCACCTGGGTCCTTTGGTATAGGTGGTTTAACCTCTTCTAGAAACGGTTTCATCTCTGAAGATGTCTCTAAACGGGATACGTCTATTGGAGTAACATGAAGGACATCAGTAGGCGACTTGCCTCTCGATTTGGCTCTCTTCCGGTAGGATGGTCTCTTTTGAGTATGTGTGCTTCTACCCTTGACAGAACCAATTGATGCAGCTGGGATCTCCGAGTCAATAGGGTCTACCTCCTTTGCAACTGTTGAAACGTCGGGAAGAGATAGTTCGATAGATTGATCCTCTAGAGAGGAATGAGTTGACTTGGTGACACACTACCAGAATTCTTTCTTAAGCTGAACTGGATAATCCTTCCAACGAGGGCTACTAGCACCGAATTGAAGTATTATCCAGTTTAGCTTAAAAAATAATTTCGGGAGGGTGTCAAGTGGTATCAGAGCAGATCTTAAGCTTGGTACTATGTTCTTCTTTTCTTTTAAAATTCGTTTCATCTTCTTCCTTCTTCGAAATGTTTTTGTTCTGTTTTTATTTCAATCCGGGCCATCCATTACTTCCATTGCAAGAAATTGATTTCTCGTTTCAATTCAAAAAAAGAAAAGCAAAATAAATAAATATATATATATATATATATATATATATATATAT
>OVBI01003453.1:0-12432 GCA_900406495.1 Sisymbrium altissimum
TCGCGATATACATTACACTTGATGGCTGACTTATATGAACAAAATTCATAAATCAGCCGTATTGTAATTATATAACTCAGTCATATTGTAAACAAAATCCATAACTCAGCCATAATACAAAAAAATCAACACAAAACTTTTATATTGGACAAGTTCTTGCATTATGTCCAACCTGAATAACCTTTTATTCTTCTCTCTTGCTCCGTCATTCCGACTAATTTCATTCTCCATAAAATTCATACAAAGTCGTAACCGTTCAATTTTTCTGAGGCTTAAAAAAACATGCAACTGTCAAGTGTTAGAGAGGTGAACTGGTGGAGTATCATGCACCATTGTTTTCAAAGCTTTGTTCGAAAACATGTAGCTCAGCTGAATCTGATGGCTCGACTCCTTCAATCCGTAATCATNTGTAACCGTTCAATTTTTCTGAGGCTTAAAAAAACATGCAACTGTCAAGTGTTAGAGAGGTGAACTGGTGGAGTATCATGCACCATTGTTTTCAAAGCTTTGTTCGAAAACATGTAGCTCAGCTGAATCTGATGGCTCGACTCCTTCAATCCGTAATCATCGAGTACTATCTTCGAAAGTTCGTCTGGTGTTTTTTTCTCATCTATATGCACAACTCTACACCCTCTACCGTCGGCGTTGAATACATATATGTTTTTCTTAACCCAGTTACCAGAAACAATAACTATCGGATCCATAAGATTTCCCCGATCTCTGATGAATGAAAATAATGAAAAAGGTAGATCGAGAAGAATAAGAACATGGAGATAGATGACGATCTCTGATGAATTAAAATAATAAAAAAGGTAGATCGAGAAGAAGAAAGAGATAGAAGAAGAACCCTAATTCCCATAATGGGAAGACAGAAAGACAGGATCCATTATGACATGGCAAATAAGAGCTGATGACATGGAAGATGACATGGAATATCGGTAATTCAGCCGCCAAACGAACCCGTGAATAATATTTCAGTAATTAATCTTTTGCTAAAATCAACCGTAGTACTATTAAGTCAGTCGTATCGTTAAAAAACTCATCCTCAAATTAACGGTATTCTAATAATTAATCTTTCATTAATAAACCAGCCGTATTACGGCTGAGTTTATCAAATTTTTGTAACTCAGTCGTATCTAACTCCATAACTCAGCCAGCCGAAGAACATAACTCAGTCGGAAAAAATAACTCAGCTGTCTCTTATCTACAACTCAGCCAAATTTCGACAAATCACTCAGCCGTTGTATAAGTCAGTCGTAACTTGTGCTCGTAACTCAGCCATCATATCATATAACTCAGCCGTTTTAAAAAATAACCCAGCCGTTATCTCATATCTCAGCCGGCACTGATGGCTGACTTATGATCATAAGTCAATCGAGCTCTCATAAGTCAAAAAGATTTTTATAACTCAGCCGTAACAAACGGCTGAGTTATGTTCTGTTATCTCATAAGTCAGCCGCATTTTTTACGTCAGCCACAACGTAATCATAACTCAGCCGCATTTTTTACGTCAGCCACAACGTAATTATAACTCAGCCACAGTTTAAGCTGGCTGAGTTAATTAATACACGTCAGCGATTTCCTACGTGGCGCAAATTTTTTGCTTACGTGTCTATCGTTTTTTTGTAGTTACGCTTTTTGTTACAATGTAACACAAAGGCACGCTGGGTATTAAAATGTATTAAAAACAATCCAGTAATTTTTCAAATGTTTTATATGATTTTAGTCTTTTCACCTAAATTCCACGGTACTTAAACCAACTTCCCTATAAAATCAAGAAAAACAAGTAAAAGTAGGCAAATTAAGTAAAACTAGGTAAATAGTCAATTCATTCATTCTAAACAATCACCTAAAACAACTTCTTATTTTAACATAAATTAACCCCAAAATAAACAACAATATATTGTTCAGTTTTTCTTATACCGTGTCATTGGCTTATTTGTCATTGGCTTATTTGGGTACACGTTTTGTCCTCCTTTTCCTCCCCTCTCATTCCTCATAATACCCTTTTCAATTCATCTAGGGTCAAACTACAGTCATTGTTCTCTCATTGCTTTCTTCTCTCTCTTGCACAATGGATTCATCGGCTTCCTCGCATTCTTCAGCCCCTGGAATTGAATACAGTAACAGTTTCATATTACAAATTACGAATAGAGAATACAAATTCATACTTTTGAGTTCGCTCCAATAACATATTCCCTCGCCTTTCTGGCTTCTAATTGATCCTTCACAAACGCTTCCACGGTTGCCACTCTTTTTCCCATCCCATCTAATATCTCCTCCATTTCTTTCCTTAGTTCTCCCATCATATCTTTCAGGCTATTTACCAGCTCGACTACTTCACTTACTGCCACATTATCTGGAAGCCACATCTTCTTTGAATATCTCTTCAAACCATATATGTTTCCCTTCATTCAGACAATGCATCCAACTCTCAACAACAACATCATGCTTATCAACGTCATCATCTGCTTCGGTGATTCTAGCCATAATAAGATATTTTTATTTCTCCATTGGAATCATGATGCTCTCAATGTCCTGTGAATATAAACAAAAGCAGAAATCCATGTTTTTCTTCAACTTCTCGTTGACCTAACATGCCCTGCAAGCCATACTTCTGCTTTGCTTCCTTGGCTTCACGATACCTTTGATTTTATACCCACGTCAGCCAACAAGAGAATCAATTTTACCTCTGATTATCTCTGAGGTAGTCATCGACACGTTAAGCACCAAATAGAAACCTTACAGATCATACCTCCTGTTTCAGAACAAGTTAGCTTCCAAATTCTTATGGTCCATCAACACATTCACTTTCTTGTCATTAAAAAAAATTCATACCCATACCTTGTGATCAAGAATGCAATCAAACGACACATTCTTCCATAACTTGTCCAAGAGGCTTTGAATTCCTGAGATTCCCTCGTGATTTTGCAACGGAGTAAAATGACCAATGTCTTCAAAGATTGCGTCTCCTTGACCAAACTTCAACAGCAACAATCTTCCACTCTCTAGTCCTTGCTTTTACAACTCAATCTTACTTACCATATATTACCATGTTTCTGATTTACTACCAAAATTCTTGTCTCCTGTGAAGGAAATCAGACTTTCCCAGAAGGTGATTTCACCTTGCATCAGGCTTAGTGGCTTTCATTTGAAAACTTGTTTTTTTCAAGCCACAATTGTATATCCGCAACCTTCAAGATTCTCTGTTAAACAGTTGCAGTACTCTTGTTTCAGAGGTATGTCTCAAAAATCTGCCAATTCTGTTTTATCAAGATCATCTCCTTTGAGTTTGCACAAAATTTATTAACCTGTACTGAAGTTTGTCCAGAAACAAAGCACTCTTGCACTGAAGCATCTTCTTTAGTGCAGAACATAAACGAAATAGCAAATCAACTCAGAAAATTATGGAACTTCGTCTGCAAGGTAAAAACAGGTATATGAAACCACAGAAAAAAGCGGATCGCGTATTGAGATTCCAGTTTAAAAGTTATGGCCAATTTTCCAGATAGATTCAGAAAGTCACAAATCTCTGAACAGCCAAATTTAAACAGTAATTTACCATCAATCTACAAGGAACCAGATGATGATATTTATATCATTGGAAAGATTTCGCTTTCAGGTTTCCAAAACATCTTTTAGAGATAAATTCCGAGATATAAAGCCAAAGAAAATGATGAAAACCTGCAACCAAAATCTCTGCAACTAATATCTCTTCAACCTGCAACACTGAACCTCTTTTGAAGTCACGAACTCAAGAACTCTGTACCACCCAAAGGAATATCAACCAAAATCTCTGCAAGATGTTATCGTCCTCCTTCCATGAATGAATAGCAAACCATTGCATCGCCCCTTGAGGCTGTATTGTTCTTATTAAAATAATTAATCTCATGCATTCTCTAGCTCAAAATTTCTTCTTTCTGATAATCAGAAAACTTTGATAATGTCACCTTGCAACTTGTCGTCACTAGAATAAGCAGAAATGCAGATATTTAACGTTTCTGTTTCTGATTTGTTATCGCTGTATTTTCCAATAAGTAAACTCCAATTCGACGTAAACAGTACAGTTTTTGCCAAAGGCTTCAGTAATTCTCAACTGCTCACACTTTAGCATCTGTCCGAGTACCCTAACTGCTTGTAGACATCTCAAATTCTCAATCCATTCTCAAATTCAGAAACCCTGCAACTCTACAGTACTTACTGCAACCAATAAATACCATTCTCATGTTCATATCTCTGAACTAACCTCTATAGATACAACCAGAATCAGACATCTCACAAACAATAACAAATTCTTCTCAGCTGAACCAGTAGACACCATCTGAGATGCAGCTACCCAAACGACTTTGGAACTCCCAAGGTGGTAGAACGCACCAATCTTGATGTGCACTTCTATCTGAACCATCAGCACCCTATTTGATTAGCTTTCAATCCTGATACTAACTACTGATTTCTGATCTTCATATCTTTCTGTCAACACCACCGCAATTAAATGTCCTCATGATATATTCTGGTTCAAATGGGTTCGAAAAGACATGAATAAGTGACGAACTGACTGTTTAAGTTCTCAATCCCACCGTTCATAAAAGCTTACGACATGCCATGATTAATTCCATCAAAGCTCGTGATGCTTCTGAGAAACTAGCTCTTCAGCTTGGAGTACAGGTAACATATAGAAGATCTAAAGAGAGAATTTTGTTTGGAAATCTAAATATGTAAAGATCTGAGTTTCGGAATTTAAATTTTGTATTTAGTTCCAGCATCCACGAAAAAAAAAAAAGAATGGGAAGACGATAGAGAATACTAGATTGGTGAAGTAACCAAGATTTGTTTTGATCTATAACCACCACGAGTTAGAGGCGGAGAATGCTAAATTGTTATCAAAGGTTTCAAGCTGCTAAGAGTTTCTCTATGTTCGATCTGTGTTTATGTAGATGCAAGTGAAGCATGTTTTGCCTGTGTTGAATTCTGGAAGCAGGAAAGGGTAGAAAAAGAGCTGATAGAAGCATACTGAGCTTTATGTTACTCTGAAAATCATGTATTTTGGTAAGAGATATGCCTTATTTTGAAAAATTTCGTAAGGACCATCTCCGCATTGCCAAGCCCATTCTTTCTCCCATTTTGTCATTGCTTTTTGATAAGAAAACAAAACGTGAGTTGCTGTCTTCTCTTCTTCTTAGTTTCACACAATTCTTGACTCTTTTTTGCTTGTTGTATCTTTTTGTTTGTTCTAGATATATTAGGATGGCACAAAGAAGGAAACACCGACGATGACTTTGGCGCTGATGCTACTAAGGCGGTGTTCGTTTGGTGAGTTAGACGCGTTATCTGGATGCAGTTGGAGGTCCATGTTCGTTTAATGATAATTTAGATCATCATCTGAAATCAGTATCTAAACGCGTTTTTAAAACTCTTCAAAGAAAATAAGAATTTCTGGATGACTTCATTTGGTGCGTCTCACTACACTAAACTCATCCAGAATTAATAAAAGTCTAAAATACCCTTATTGACCAATAATATTATTTTAAAAATAATAAAACAATTTTATTTTTAAAAAATCATAAAATCTTGATTTTCCGCCAAAACGAAAAAAAAAAATCTCGTTTTCAAGCTAAAACCGCAAAATTTAAAAGTTCCACAAAACAGTAAAATCTCAATTTTCTGTCAAAATTGCAAAATCTCGATTTCCCGACAGGTAAAATTTTGATTTCCCACCAAAAACCGCAAAATCTCATTTTTCCTGCCAAAACCGCAAAATCTCGTTTTTCCAACGAAACAAAAAAATCTCGTTTTCTCGCCAAAAACCGTAAAATCTTGTATTCCCGCCGAAACAACAAAATTTCATTTTCCCACCAAAACCTCGAAATCTCATTTTTCCATTAAAACCGCAAAATCTCGTTTTCCGCCAAAACCGTAAAATCTTGTTTTCCCGCCGAAACCGCAAAACCTCATTTTTCCGCAAAAACCGTAAAATCTTTTCTTCCCGTCAAACCGGAAGATCTCGATTTTCCGCCAAAACCGTAAAACCTCGTTTTCCCGCCAAAACCGCAAAACCTCGTTTTCCCGCCAAAACCGCAAAACCTTGTTTTCCCGCCAAAACCGCAAAACTTTGTTTTCCCGCCGAAACCGTAAAATCTCATTTTCCCGTCAAACCGTAAGATCTCGTTTTTCCGCTAAGATCGTAAAAACCCATTTTCCCACCAAAACAAAAAAAATCTTATTTTCCCTCCAAAACCGTAATATCTCATTTTCCGGCCAAAACCGTAAAATATCGTTTTCCCGCCAAAATCGTGAAATCTCGTTTTCCCGTCAAAATTGGAAATATCGTTTTCCGTCAAAACCGTAAAATCTCGTTTTTCTGCCAAAATCGTAAAATCCCGTTTTCCTATAAAAACTGGAAATTTTCAATTTAAATTTAAATATTATACAATTATTTTGTTCTATTTTAAGTTTTTATATAAATATACATATATATAATAAATAAATAAGTAAGGAGTTTTTGGTCATTTGACATAAGACGCGTCTAAATATAGATATAAAAATAAAAAACGAACGTAATTGCATTTAGATACAATTTCAGGATGCATATTCAAAATCGTAAACGAACATCATTCAATTACTGCGTTTAGTTATTGCGTTTAGACGCTGCATCTCGAAATCTCATTCTCGCTACGAAACGAACGAGGCCTATTACATTTGAGAACAAATGGAGAGATGCCTGGACAAATCAATCTCAGAAGAACTCGTATTCGAGGGAGAACTCAACATCGGGATTTCAATGGAGATAAGCTTCGAGCTGGACAACTCAATCACAAAGGAGCATAACCTGGAACAATGAGCCTTGTGAGGAGCCTTGTGAGGAGCCTTGTGACAAGCCTTGTGATGATTGGTGAAGCTTCCGGTCTTCAGCTTTGAAATGGCATCCGTATAAGCACCAGGATCCTTCTCACGTATGATTTTCTGAAGTTATGTGTTGATAAGTTTTTTCTGCCATGTGGTGGAAATCACAGGCTGCGGCTCAAAAGAAGTTTAAACTCTGCGTGATGCATACAAGTCTCTATGTTCTGCACTACCTTCACTTTTACACAGGCATTGATACATTCACAGGTAGGAAATAGAGTTTTGAAGTTGCTAAGGCTGCTTCTCATACAATTTCGAGAGATCCAATAGATTTCATATGATGGGTTTGATTCATGAGCATAGTATTGTAAAATCTGGAAATGATAACAACTTGAGAAAATGGCTTAAAATTGGTCTTATTAAAATATCATTTTCAAATTAATATGTTCTTTTATACTGTATATTATTAGTTCTTTAGTGTTTAGACAAATGCAATGCTAAAACATATCCAATCTCTATGAATCTTTCACTCATATATAGTGATGAGTTAAAAAATCTATCCCAACATTTCTGGTATTAACTAAACCACAAAGGCTACATTAGAGATTTGATATTTGGATAAAAAAAGTAAGATTCATTGACTTTACACTGGGGAATAGCAAAGCTTCGTCTTACTGCCCTGCCTCTGCGTCCTGCGTTATTAGTATCTCTAGAATCGACATGCCACCAGAGATGACGATTATATTTCTAAATTTGTAAGGCAAATGAGAACTAAACTTTTGTTATAAATATTATCATATCAACCGATTGTTATTTTAAGCATCTACTTAAAATTTTAACTTAGTATTATGAGGAAATCAATTCATCATCAACCAAAGAGCATGAAGAATACACCAACAAGCTGACCAAGAGCCTTGGAGAAGACCGACCAGAGCGTACCAACAACATAGGTCCCTATCTTCGAGCATCCCAACCGGACCAAATAGATTTAAGCCACGATTCAACTTGTTCCAGAAATTTAACTCACCAAGGAGTCACAGAGAGAAAGAATTGGTCCAAAATCTTTCCACATGAAGAAGATATTCAACTTACAAATCGATGGACTTCTGTGGACCCGAGAGAGACCAACTTGCACTTATTGGATTACTCCAATCAAACCAAGACGAATTACGCAATAAACCGAGTTTTTTTTTTTAATTCTTGACTCACCAGAGGCACGCGGAAAATTGGAATTACATCAATACAAGTCCAGATGAGAAAGTAATGGCATTTACAAGATCTTACCCAACTTGCTTTATGTGGAAGATCACGGGTTTATCAAGCTTCAAAATCATACTTGGTGACCAGGAGAGCACTAAACCAAAGCTACACCATTTTGGCATCAACCTTAGTATCTCCAGACGGCCTCAGATGCACCACACCTCACCAGATCATACGGCCTGACAGACTGCCCAAGAAAGCATTCCCCACGCCAACTTCTAAGGTAAGTCTGATTTTACATTCAATATGAATTATTTTTACTAACAGTTTGCTATCGTATGTCTTTATGTCTTATTTTTGTTGTTGGACAATTGTTTAAGTCTCTTTTATTCATTTTGCCTTTAGTTGTTCATTGCCATTATGTTAGGCATTTATTCTTATAATCTTTTTTCAAATCTCCAAAAAAGGCATAGCTGTTTGGATCCTTTTATATGATCCCCGTAAATTAACTTTTATTCTAAAAAAACTGATGAAATTCTTCAAACTTTAGGCTATTTCCTTGTCTTGAACTTTGCTCTTTCTTTGCGTGAATAACTTTAAACTGAGTTTGCTGTATCAGAGATCTTTTCACAATTTCTGGGATGTCATCAATCCATCATGTTCAGAATCTCTTGTGGATTCAAGTTGTCCTGATCGTGTTGCTTGTGGAATCAAGTGTCTTGTTCATGGCTGCTTATGGAGTCAATCAGATTACCATCATCTTCCATAACAACTTTCTTCCACTTTACATCAGCCTCAAAACCGTGTGTTTGAAATTAGGTTCAACCTTCTTCCGCTTTCCATCAGCGGAAAATATCCTGTCCATCTATATAAATTATCAGTTTAAATACATGTAGTTCTGAAAATACAAAGTGTTAGTAATGCTATATTTAATGAACTAAATTGTTATAAACAAAAATATACAAACAAAGAGAAGTTATATATATAAAAAAAAACTGTATGATGCGTTTTTGGTTTTTATTACAGACATATTTGATTAAAAATTGAATATAGATAATTTTTCCGGCTTTAAGTTCATTTTTATTTATTTTAACCTCTCAATTAACATATTTGGTGAAACTATATATTATTGACAATCATTTTGAAATGAATTTTATACTTTTTCAGTAGTTCAATTAGCGTGTAATTATGCACTAATTTAAATAATTTAGAAAATAATAAAAATATTTTCCAAAATTCTAATTTGCGAATATTATAAAACTTAAACGTACAAATGAAAAGATGTTGTATGAAATGAAATAAATAGAATTGAAAAAACGTAGTGAAAAAGATAAATTTTCATCAAATAAATGGTTAAACAATTATAACAAAAAAATATCTACCCAAAAAAAAACACAAGTTCTAATAACAGTTTTTTCAGTTTTATTCTATTATTTCAAAATTATTTAAAGTAGCAAGTGTAGAATTGCATATCAATTTAGAACTACTGAGAATGTATAAAAATCGTTTTAATTATTTTAGTTTTTTGTTATATTTGTTAAATTGGTAACTAAAACGAAAATGATATATTAATATGGAATATATAAAGTATGACAACAAGTAATATATAAAGTATGACAACAAGTTTTTTTAAAAAAAAAACATAGAAAAAACAAACGGAAGAATAAACACACGCTCGTACAATTTTTAGGACAATTTGAATAATTGAAGCACCTTCGTACGATCTTTACTTCTTTAGGTCAATTTGAATAATTGAATCACATGTGGAATTTGGATTTCCGACAGATCAAGAAACAATCATAGGACAACATCTCCTCACTGTCTCCCTTATTATTATTATATTTTTCGTTCTTTTTTTGAACACCCAACCTATTATATCTAAATTATGCCTTCACAGTATCCATCTACTTTAGCAAGATCAAAGAAACATGTGCTACGAGAATACAATGTTGCCTCTTGATGGTGCTACTTTTGCTGATTCTTTATTCTGAAGATGTCGCTTGCTTGTCAAATGTGGAGATGTGGCGATCATACTGTAACATCCCGATTTCTGGTATATGAAAACTTATGTAGAGAGGTTAAAAGAATTGATTTGGATACATATGTCACCAAAGTGCACTTACCTTTTTGATTGCCCATCCAGAGAGAACTCTAGGGTTAAACGTGCTTAAGCTGCAGTAGTCAAAGGATGAGTGACCTACCGGAAAGTCATTCGCGGTACCGTGTGAATGAAGCCAAAACACGGGGAACGGTCATGTGGTGATTGTAGGGATAATATATCATGACTTTCGAACCTCTCGGTTAACGCACCGACCGCCAGACAAGGGTAGAATAGCCCATGGGCCTAGTGAAAAGACATAGGAGCCCACTGGTAAAGGCGGTCGAGGCATTATACATTTGGGATTCGGAGAAAATTATTACCAGCAGGATAAATCTTACGAAATTCGATGTTTTAATATCACTTTCCTTTCTGTAAATGGCTAAGAAAGAGAAGTTGTGAATACAAATGATATAGATATATTTTTTTGAAGCGGATTTATATGAAAGTATTTTATTTTTAATGTTTTTTTGAATATTGAATCAAGATCTTTTGTTAGAAATTTTGAAAGTATCAAAATTTTAATATCAATCCAATTAAGATCAAATGTTCTGAAGTTTTATTTTAATTTTTAATTTATTATCCTTATTATTATTTATTTTAGGAATAAATACTATAATGAATATTTATATAAAATGAAAAATATATACAATGATAAAAAAAAGTTGATTACACTAATATTTTATAAGGTGATTCAAGAATCTTCATTAAAAAATTTCATAAATATTTATATAAATTATATAACTTCAAAATAATGTTTAATGTTATTTTATATGATTTCAGATATATATATATATATATATATATATATATATATATATGTAGATGCAGATTACTAAATAGTTTGTAATTAAAACAAAGTTTGTAATTAAAACTAAAATCGGATACTTTGGGTTATGACCAGTTCAAGTGAGAGAGAAGGATTTTTTTGGTCTGCTTTGAGATAGATTGTTTCACTTTACTGTATACGATTAAAAAACTTTTAAATTGACCAACTTTCAAAACTATGCCATGGGAAGGATATAATTTTGAAAATGCGGTACTCATTAGTGAGTGTCTACTGTCTAGTATATGGTGATATTTATACTTCTTTCCACATACGGAAATATGAAATTCAGAGGCATGTGACAACTTAGCCAACTTTCAAAACTAATTTGGATCTGTTTGCCAATTTAAGAGATATATTTGTTATGTTTAACTTATATTTTATTTCTTTTAGTTTAAACGCACAAGTCAACTTTATTACTAAAGGAATTCGAGCTCATGGATATATTTTTTCTTTTGTAAGTGACGAATACTGAGTCTATTGAATCGGTTCCTTCTAGAATTCCTATCATACACCATTTATGTATAAGAATTGTTCACACAAAAAAAAAAACTAAAGTGGTTTATTAATAAGAAATTTATAAGTTATAACAAAATGTTTCTAAGAAAATAACAGAAAAAAACAAACAAAAGTATAAACGACCCTAGACAATTTGAATAATTGAATCAGCCTCGTACAATTTTTACTTCTTTAGGTGAATTTGAATAATTAAATCACATGTGGCGGAATTTGGATTTCCGACAGATCGAGAATAGGACAACATCTCCTCTTATTTTTTAAATTATTTTTCTTTATTTAAATGATGAGAACCATGATCCTGTTATACCTAAATTATATGCTTTCAGAGTATCACTCTACTTTAGCAAGATCAAAGAAACATGAGCTACGAGAATACAAATTGCTCTATCTTCTTGATTCTCTTGAAGGTGCTACTTTTGCTGATCCTTTATTCTGAAGATGTCGCTGCTTGTCAAACGCATTGTGGAGGTGTGGCGATACCATACCCTTTTGGAATTGGAGATAATTGCTACCTGGACAAGTCTTACGAAATCCTATGTAATACCACTTCTTCCGGAGAGCAGACCCCTTTCCTGTCTGTAGACGGCGCAAAAAGAGAAGTTGTGAATATTTCTCTTCCGAATCCAATTAGGTACTACGATAATGAATTATATCGCCCAGTTGATGATCTATCATTTGGGACTGTTCGTGTTAAAATCCCGATAACATCCGCCGGATGTGTCAGCGGTGGAAAAGAGTCCGCAGAAACAATCATGAATATCACGGGTAGCCCTTTTTACATTGACTACGTAAACAGCCTCATAGCGGTTGGTTGGAGCGCCAAAGTTTCGTTGACGCATATAGAGCGGAACGTGGTGGGATGCGAGTTGACTTCCAATAAGAGCAAAGCCCAGCCTAGTATTAGAAATTTCTGTGCGGAAGCGTTTAAACTGAACACGTACCTTAGCCT
>OVBI01003454.1:0-12431 GCA_900406495.1 Sisymbrium altissimum
TTCGAGGGGGAGCTTACGCAGTTGTACTCTTTTCACCTTACTATGGTTTTTTCCGCTGGGTTTTCCTAGAAAGGTTTTTAACGAGGCAACAAAGGCGTTAAGCAAATGATTATAGTGAATTGGTTTCTCAAAGAAGATTATTACAGGAGTACATCCCTAATGACATAAACAACAATGGACTCCAAGGGGGAGTGTTACAAAAGTCAAGAAAACACTTGTTTGTGCAAGTATCTATGGAGCCCATGTTTTATGTTCCACAATAAAATTTGTCTAAATTTACCCTATAAATATGAGTGTATTCGATCAATGGAAGACACATAATTATCATTTCTCCTTTCTCATTCTTGCATTTGGTATATATCTTCTTCTTATATTTTCTATAATGTTTTTCTACCATCATCAAAATAAAGATAATTTTAGTTTATTAATATAAATATATAAGTAATTATAATATAAACATCTTATAATTTGTGATTGAGGGAGTATATTTTATATATTCGTTCTTGAGGAGTATAAATGCGAGTGAGTGTTTGTTTTATTCAAGTAAGCTGATGCACGTTTCAACGGATGCCACAAACGCGTAGACATCGGCACGTGTGGAGATATTGTTTGAAAAGTTGTAGCTTTTTTCTTTTTCTTTTTTTGGTAGGAAGTAGTAGCTTTCTTTCTTCCATAATCAAGTGATGTTTTTCTCCAAAATAGCAAATTAAGGGACTTGCATAAACATGAGATTTAACACTCGTAAAACACGTATTAAACCACATAATATAACTTTTGTCAATTTACTTTACAAATATATTGAGCAAATTAAACCATAATTTGGCTCTTATTTTTATTTTTTTTGATAGACCGTATCGGCTGATCCAGTCGGCCCCGGTAAGAATGCACCAAAGTGTTACAGAAGATTTCTCTTATGGTTCAATGGTTCAACAGACACCATGAGCTCCAAGCAAACTTCGGTTGAACGGGCCATGAGATTCAAAAGATCCAAATGGGCCACCACATCGCCTATCCCGAGTTTAGAATACCTTCCGACTAATGCTAGGAGGTAGGCAGGCCGCCTGCATTTCTCACTGCCAGGTAAACCAATTGGGTTAAGACCCAACTGACAGACTTTCCACACAAATGTGATTTTTGTTTCCAAGAAGGATCGAACCCAGGTCTGGGAATTTCATCATTCACCTTTCTTTTCCCCTACCATTGGACCACATATGTGCCTCTTATTTATGATGCCACAGTTAGTTTTGAAAGGAGTTCTTCTTGGAGAATGATTAATCTATTATTTCTAACAAATCTCTTATTTAGGCTCATTACCACAAGATTGTTAACTACTTGCTAATCTTATTATATAATGGATTCTTTAAAGTTAGTAATTAACAAGATCTTGACAATTGATAAGTGGCAGTTTGATTATTTAGGATGTTGACATCTGTCAAAATATTTTTATTTGTTAAAATTTTAAATTATTAACAAAAAGGAAAAACAATTACAAATGTTTTACAAAAAAATCATAAAAGTAAATTATAAACATAAAAGGATTAAAATAGTCACAAAGTAATTTACCTTTAAAAAAAATTATAAAAAAATGATTAACGTAATAAAAAAAGCAACTTATTTTTTTTTTAAGAAATCATAAACCCCAAAAATTAAAATCAATCACCTCTATATAAAGGTATATATTCTTTCATAATCTTTTGTCAAACACAATAATACAACTTTAAACAATATTAAGTATATTTTCTCATTATTTTATTGATTTAAAATATAATGTTTATTTTAGATCTATACTAGTGCATCTATATTTGTTTAATTTAATATATTTATATTAGTGCATAAACAATTCATAAAAGAAAATAATAAAAAGGATTAAAGTAGTCAAAAGAATAATATACATTTAAAAAATAAATTATAAAAAAATGAATTAAAATAATAAAAAATGTATATAATATTTTTAAAAGTAAATTATAAACCAAAAATGATTACGTAATCAAAAAATTAATATATATTTTTTAAGAAATCATAAACCCAAAAAAATTAGAAACAATCACATCTATATAAATGTATATATTCTCTCATAATCTTTCGTCAAACATAATAACAATTATTAGATATATTTTATCATTATTTTATTGATTTTATATATAATGTTTGTTTTACATCTACCTTAGTGCATCTATATTTATTTAAATTAATAGATTTCCGTTAATGCATCAATTGTATATTTACGTTAGTGCATCATTTCTTTCGATATACCAGGGTGCTGTTGCAGACAATTAATATGATATATTTTTGAGGAAATTTGGATAAATGCCTTATCATGAGATTATAATTTGAAAATTACACCATCTTTTAATTTTTTTGAAAACTACACTTTTTTATAAGTGAAATGACTAAATTAACCTAATTAAAATTTTAAATAAATTTAATATTTAAATTTTCTTCTAATAAAAATAAACATAAAAAATTAATAATATATAATTAGTATTTGTATATTTTGTTTAAAATTGTGAAATATTTAAATTTAATTAGAATTTTATATCTTAAATTTTAAATTTTTGGATTTTCAACTTCTGATTTTTTAGAAAATTGTTGAATATTATAATCCTTTTATTATTCTATTCTTTTTGCTTTTGAAGACAAGAAAACTTGTAATGAATTTTTGGCTAAGTTTATTTAAATTTAATCTTTGAAAATTTCATAATTAATCAAAAGAGTTATTTAATTTAAAAATAACTCAATAATAAATATAATAAAAAAAATTTAGATAAACTATTTATATAAGATTAGTAAAACAGATTTTTATTAGAGATAATTTTAAATTTTTTCAAATGTTATCGAGTTATATATTTTAGTATATTTCATAATTAAATATATTTTTAATAAGTTAATTAGAATATTAATATTTTCAAATTTTTTTATTTATTAATATATGGATCAAAAGATTCTTATTACATATAAATAAGTGTATTTAAAAAAACAAATAAATAAATAGTATATTTTTCAAATTTTAAATCTTAAATAGGATATTTTGCTAATTGTCCCTATATTTTTTATTCTGTATTAAAATGATATATTTTATTATATAATAATTATTAAAATTATCATATTTTTCTTTATAGATGTAAACAGTTATATTAAACATATGGCAAAAAACTAATGTTCGCTTTTTCTATTTTTTTCGTTTTTTCTATTGATTTAAATTGGAATAAAATTAGTATCTTTTTCTATTTTTTAGTTTTCTGAAAACTCCTTATCTATTTTTATGTAAATTCTTAATTTTTTATGTAATTTTAAAAAAATTATAAAATATAGACATCTAAATTTTTCAGAGAATTCATTAAAAATATATTTATTCATAAATTATATTTTAGTTTTTTTATGGTATAATAATATTGAAAATCAAATTTAAAACTTTTTTCTTTATTTAGAAACTTTACTTTTCAGAATAATGAATACTTTACAGGTTTTCAGATTTCTTAACTGCATATTATAAAAAATCATTTTAAATAATTTAATATGAATTTTAATATTAATTTCTAATTTTCACCCGCCTATTAGGCAGGTCTTTTATCTAGTGATAAATATAAACAGTACACATACTAATAATTGCATCAATTAGATAAAAACAATATATAAAGGTGTCAAGCAACTAAACAAATAAAAGTTATTGCTAGGGTTTTTCTAAGAATATATAAAAAGGCGTCATAAATCCTCCTAATGCAAAAACGTCCAAAATGCGATTTTTTGACGATTTTTTGAACGAGTGTGTCTTTTCCTGTTTAACGGTTTTGTCCTCTCTCCGGAGAGTCATTCTCGCCAGTTACCGGCGGTTGTCTCAGGATGGGCCATGGTGTAACTGCCATTAATTCCTTTACAGTTACTTCGTGTTCTCTATTTAAACCCTGCGTTGTGTCTCTGTTACGTTATGTTGATCAGAGTGTTGGAATCTTCTTTCCTCTGTTTCTCTTAATCATGTCTGATAAACTCAGAAGAAAAATGCAAGATATATCTTTAGGAATTGAAGATGAGGCGATCAACTTGCCCCTCGATATCTGTGAGGAGGCCAGAGAACAGACACGTATGTGTCTTATTTGCAAACCCATGAACCCTCGTAAGCAGAATTTGCGAGCTCTGATGTCTGCACTACCAAGGCTTTGGGGTGTCGGAGACGAAGTTTCCGGTCGTATTCTGGAGAATCACAAGATTCAATTTCTCTTTCAGTCGGAGGAATCCATGATGTCGGTTCTCAAACGCGGCTCTTGGTCCTTCTATGAGTGGATGTGTGGCCTCCATCGCTGGACACCCTCCTACACTGATGGTGATCTCAATCACATGACATTTTGGGTTCAGATTCGGGGCATTCCGATACAATTTCTAACTGAACGTATGATTATTCATATTGGCTATCGAATGGGTGTCTTTGTTGAGACTGATTTCCAAGATGATGGTGCTATTCATGTTGAATAAGTTTGTGTGCGCCTCCGACTCAACACGGTTCATCCTCTGCAATTTCAGCTTCTGTTTCACTTTGGCGACTGAACAGCAATACTGAGATTTCGTTACGAGAAGTTTCGGGGTTTCTGCAGTGCTTGTGGTCTCATTACACATGATACTAATGAGTGTCCTACACTTAACAATCCTCTCGCTCCACCACATGGAAATGATGATGATGATGATGATCCAGATGAGGACTTTCCCCCAAACTTCCCTCCTTCACGTTCTGACAATGAAAACGCTCCTCCAAAGGAAGAAATGCAGGACACAGATACGGGTGATGACTCTCAATCCACTGCTCTGAAGAAGAGGAAGATAGAGCCTCCGAGTGCTCCAGGGACCAACCCTGCACATGTTGCCATGAGACAAGCCTTTGTGATTGATGATTATGAGGAGCACTTGACAAAGAAATGCAGAATCCAGACAGATGTTCGCGAGACTCGATACTGGTTCCCAACACAGCAAGATACTGAAGCGAGTTGTTCTTACACCGATGCTGGAAACGGTCAACATCAACCAACAGGATTCCAAGAGGGTACGGTGGGCCAGAAGCCACCGGAGCCAGGATGAATACAGCCTTTTGGAACTGCAGAGGTTTGAAAGGGTCTTCTGTAGTTCGACGCCTCAAAGGGATAAAGGCTACTTTCTCCCCGGACATACTCTTTCTCGTCGAGACAAAGAATTTTGATGATGTTGTCCGTGATGTTGCTGTTAAGTTAGGTTATGATAATGTAAGATGTATTTCGCCTAGAGGTATTGGAGGCGGTTTGGCTTTATTCTGGAACAATGCAGTTGATATTGATTTCATCTCTGCTGATGAACGCATGTTTGATTGTAAAATCATGAATAAATAATTTAGCTTTTATTACTCGTGTGTCTATGGCCATCCCATTCGTAGTTTGAGACGTATTTTATGGGAAAGACTTGAGAGAATCGCTGTTAATCGGGTTGGTCCTTGGCTTTTGTGTGGTGATTTCAATGAAATCTTAAAGGCTTCTGAGAAAAAAGGTGGTCGCCAAAGAAATCCTTGGAGTCTAATTGATTTTAATAACATTGTCAGTACCTGTGGCATCAGAGATTTACCTTACACCGGAAATAACATGACTTAGCTGGGTAGACGTCGTCAGTATACTATCCAGAGTTGGATAGATCGTGCCATGGCAAATGATTAATGGATTGCTACTTTTCCTGCCTCTAAAGTTCAATATCTAGAGATGGTTGAATCGGATCACCGGGCTGCAATCATCTCAATCCAAAAAGTTTCTGAACATGGTCGGAAATCCTTTTATTTTGACAGTCGTCGTTGCGATAATCCAGAGTTCTCTGCCGTTGTTAGGTCTGGTTGGATCACGGGTGTTACTGATCAGGGACTTCCTCTCTCCGTGCGTACACAGAGAGGCTGTCATATTATTTCTGAAAGGTGTAGGTCAACTTCTACAAATTCTGCTACTCGTATTCGTAACCTCATCATACAAATAGACGCTGCTCATTTAAATGCTTCTATCTCTGCACAAGATATCTCGGTCGTGCGTATGGATCTTGCTCATGCTTACTTAGACGTAGAAACTTATTGGCAAAATAAGAGTAGAAACCAGTGGCTCACTAGAGGAGATCGGAATACACGTTTCTATCATGCCACAACAAAAAATCGAAGAGCTCGTAATATAATCCTTTCCATACAAGACTCTAATGGATCATATATTTTTGGGAATGCCAACATTGCGGAGGAAGCTCTTCGATACTTCTCTGACCTCTTTTCTACTAATAACGAGACAACTTCACTGACATTCTCTCTAACATAGATTCAGTGGTTACGCCAGCCATGAATACTGAGCTTACTCGGGAAGTTACATCTGCCGAAGTTAAACAAGGGGTTTTTTCTATTGGTTCAACCCGTGCTCCAGGTCCTGATGGATTTACGGCTAAGTTTTATCAAAATTACTGGGATATTGTTCAGCCAGCTATTTTAGAGGAGGTTCAGAGATTTTTCTATACGGGGGTCATGCCAACTGAGCTGAATCACACCAATATCTGTCTCATTCCTAAGATTCAACCACCTACTACTATGAAGGATTTTCGTCCTATCACTTTGTGCAATATCACATATAAAATTATCTCTAAAATCCTCGTTCAACGACTCAAGACCATCCTGTCTTCTGTGGTATCAGAACATCAAGCAGCATTTATTCTGGGACGTTACATTACCGACAATGTTCTTCTTGCACATGAAGCCTTTCATTCACTGAAAGTCCGAGATCGTTGTGCTAAAGGTTATATGGCTGTCAAGACTAATGTAAGCAAGGCTTATGACCGAATTGAATGGGATTTCCTCCAAGCTGTCCTAAGGAAAAAAGGTTTTTCTGAAAAATGGACTCAATGGATCATGAGCTGTGTTACATCTGTGTCCTTTTCTGTTTTGGTTAATGGTAGCCTTCATGACAAGATCACTCCGGGTCGTGGCATTCGTCAGGGAGATCCCCTCTTTCCCTATTTATTTATCCTCTGTTCAGATGTTCTTAACTCGCTTCTACAACAGGCTACAGACTATCATGATCTTCAACCTCTTCGACTCAGTATTGGAGGTCCACCACTTTCACATTTAATGTTTGCGGATGACTCTCTCTTCTTTGTCAAAGCTGATATCTCCAATAGCACCAAGCTTCGTCAAATCTTTCATGATTATGAGAAAGCTTCTGGTCAGATGATCAATTTGGATAAGTCTGCTATCACTTTTGGAACCAAAGTCTATCATCACACTCGACTCAGCATTCACCAAGTTTTCGGCATCCATCAGACCGGTGGTGGTGGAAAATACCTTGGTCTGCCTGAACAGTTTGGCAGAAAGAAAACAGATATGTTCCAATACATCAAACAGAACGTTCAGCAAAAGATTACTGGGTGGCAAACTCGCTATCTCTCCTCTGCCGGCAAAGAAAACTTACTTAAAACTGTCGGTTTTGCAATGCCGGTGTATTCTATGAATTGCTTCAGATTATTTGTAGGTTTATGCTCCCAATTGGATAGTTTAATGTCAAGTTTCTGGTGGGGGCTGCAAAATGGCAAGCGGAAGATGTCATGGGTCTCCTGGTCTAAGCTCTCTTACTCTAAACAACACGGTGGACTTGGCTTTTGTAATCTTCAACTATTCAATCAAGCCTTGTTAGCCAATCAAATGTGGAAGCTTCTGCAATGGCCACACTGTCTGTTATACAGAGTTTTACAGGGGAGGTATTTTAAACGCTCTCGTCTCCTTACCGCTGGAAAAGGAACTCAAGCCTCGTACGGTTGGTAATCTCTTTTGTATCGAAGGGAGCTCCTCCACAAAGGAATTCAAATCAGTATTGGTGACGGATCTACAACTGCACTGGGAGATCATTAGATTGCTGACACAACTCCACGAGCACCTAAATTACTGCCATACACAAATCCTTCTCTTCCAGTTAGCCTACTAATTGACCCTCTTTCTGGGCAATGGAATGTATAGGAAATTGGTGATCTCGTTAAACAGGAAGACCATTATAAGATTCACAAGCTGTTTCTTCCTTCCCCAGCCACCTCTGACTCCTATCTCTGGTCTTTTACTAGTAATGGTATATATTCTGTGAAATCAGGTTATCATCTCGCTCTGGCTGACTCCATGGCAATGAATACTTCTCCTCCTCGCCTCTCTCGGCACCCTCACATTGCCCACCACATTTCGCGACTCCCCATACTCCCTAAGATCAAACACTTTCTCTGGAGAGTTGCTTCCCAAGCGCTTGCTGTTAAAGCCAACCTCTGTTCTTGGAACATTCAGCTAGACTCTACCTGCCCACGTTGTTCTTTGTCTGAAGAGACAACTGATCATGTGTTATTCACCTGTCCGTATGCGGTAGCTGTCTGGACTTTAACGGGTCTTCCTACTTCCCCTCTCACTGATCCAGATCTAACTTTGGAAGATAAGATCTGTCATCTATTGCTACATCAAACATTGCCCATCTTCAATTCAGAAGCTCAACTTCTTTCTTTCTGGATTATGTGGAGACTGTGGAAGAGTCGTAATGAATTCACCTTTCAACACAGACACATCACGGAGATTACTATTTTCTCTAGTGCCACGGATGACGTTTTAGAATGGTTAAGCGTCTCTCCCTCCCTATCTGATACGTCTCCCACCATGCGTGCTTCATCCATCGTGTCCAACAAATGGAAACGTCCTCCTCACGGTTGAGTTAAATGTAACTATGATGCCTCTCACCATGAGGGTGACAACTGCTCCGGTTTGGGTTGGATACTACGTGATTCAGATGGTCAGATTATTCAGTGTGCCATGGGCAAATTCGAGGGCCGTAACACTGTGGAGTCAGAAGCGACGGCTCTTCTCTGGGCTCTGCAATCGATATGGGGCTTGGGATTTACTCATGTCATCTTTGAGGGTGATTGCTTGACACTTACTCACGTACTCCAGACGTACACTCCTCACCTTCGACTTCACTATTATATTTCTACCATACGACAATGGGCTGGATTGTTTTCTGCAGTGAGATTCTCCTTTCAGCCCCGAACCACAAACAAATGTGCTGATTCTTTGGCCCGTCAGGCTCTTATTTCACAATGTAATTGGGCTCTATACCCATTTTGTCCTTCTTTTTTGGAAACTTTTGTAACAACGGATCATATTTTATAAAGTAAATTTAGCCGGCAAAAAAAAAAAAAAGGCGTCTAGCAACTAAACCAATTAATGCCAATTTTCATAAAATATATTAGTTTGGCAGACTAAAAAAGAAGCATGTGCAGGACGAATTTGTTTTTTTTCCATCAAACAACTTAGAAAAAACAATCACACTGGTCCAAATAGGATACGGTCATGCCGTAACCACTGCAAGACTACCTGGTCAACAAACTTGAAGGGAAACTATTGGGATCTTGCATCTTTAGCTAGGAGATCGTCGGTCCGGATGTTGAAAGAGCGCGGAATAAAGGAGAACGAAAACTCATTAAATTGGTCTTTAATATTCTGGAACTTTTCTAATTCTAATGCAAGTGATGGCCATTCCTAGCTTGTCGTCTTCCATAACCTTTAACATTTGAGCACCATCCGTTTCAAAATGAACCGACAGTTTATTTTGTTGAATAATCTTTTTCATAACCTATGTTAAGCTTTCAAGCTCTGCATGTTATGTCGATCGATCATTCGGTTTAGCGGACAACCCTACTTGGGACACCTCTTGTCTTTGTAGAGTCGGGAAGCCGAACCCTACCACCTGTGCATCATAGCTCCACGAGGCATCTGTTTGGCATTGCGTTTCGTTGTGATATCCTTGAGATACTGAGCTCCTCGTCCTTGCTTGTGAGGTCGCATTCTGTGAGGCCGAGCTGTCTTCTTCACCCCATGTTTCTTCCATAACTTGTGCTAGACTCCATTGGTCTGATTCATTTACAGCGAGGTTTAGCGTATCAACTGGAGATACCTCCTTGCCTTTGAATACTCTTTCATTATGACCTTTCGAGATGTACCAGAGTAGCCAGTGGTACATGTTTAAGATCTCTGTGTTCACTCTGTTTTCCTTTGCTTACGAGAGCAGGTAGTCAAAGTTATTGTTGAGAGATGAACACGAGAATACACCCTGATGAGACAGAATAAAAGATAAAGCCCAATATTGTTTTGCAGGAGGGCAATTGAAGAATAAATGATTAATAGACTCCTCCACCATTCCATAACGTGGGCAAGCTCTCTCCGTACCATAACGACGATCTACTAAACAACTTGTTGTTGTTACGCAACCCAACAATGCTTGGCATAGAAAATGCTTGATGTTCCTTGTGGTTTTTAATTTCTAAACCTGTTTTTTTAAGAATAATAATGGATGGTTCTGAGATTATCTGAGCTTTTTGACTGTGTAACCTATTGTTTGCAATCTTATAGCCAGACCGAACACAATATTGGCCTGATTTTGTAAAATCTCAGGATATACTATCATTTCTATTCCTATGACTTGGTCTGAGGCTCAGGATGAGCGGGATGTCCTCAGGGGAAATAATAGCATGTGCAGGACGAACTAGATAGCTTGATGTACCATATTTATTTCTTCAACCCTTTGATCAAAATGTAAGAAAATAAAGGAAAGTACATGGACTAGACAATGGGAAAGGAACAGGCTCCTAGTTACCCTTATCTCCTTATCATGCATGATAATCATGATCCATGGAAATGATGGAAAAAAATCAGTTTGATCAAGCCACCTACTAACTTGATCGAGCTTAATCTAGACCAAGTCGCTTTAGTCCAATGATAAATAAAATGCTAATATCCTTCTGCCATCTGGATTCGAATAATGAAATTCGAGTAATTTAATATGATCTTTCCAAACTTCAGAATTAGTTTTTGTACCTAAAATTTTTTTAAAATCATCTAAGTTATAAAAAGAAAAAAACATTAACAAAATTTTCAGTTTTTCCCTAAAAACCTTTATAGTTGACCCATTACAACTCTTGCCTAATAAATAACTTAGTATGGCCACTAACAAGGCTAGAATTTATTTTCTGAATATTTTTGCATCTAACTCGTTCGGGAGATGAATTCTGACACTGCAGCGTTTGTTTAAAACCATTTTGTATTTATATTTGCAATTTTGTTATATATATATATTTTTGTTCTCTTCTGGTATTGGTGAGTAGATCCGTTTGTGGGGTTTAAGGATTTATATAGAATACATATGAACTCATTGTCTAGAATTGTTAGATAGGGAATTTTGTTAATGGATTCTTTATATAGGTTGTTTAGAATTCGGAAACTAGATTAACTAGATTTTATAATATTTATTGAAAGTGTTTGGTTATATATCCAAACAAATTAATTTTAGATAAGCAAACAACTTAGTCAACAAAATCATAAGTGTTTGGAAAAGACATTTTGATTTTATTTGTTTTGTTCATGTTAGGAATGACAAGAGGTGAATATTTATACAAAATTTTTCTATGGCACCAGACGGATTCTCAATCGAATTATGACGGATATCAAATTTCAAATGGTAACAAACGGATATAAAACGGCTATTTCAAATGGATCTATTAACGTCTATATTATATTGGAAATCTGTTGGAAAATATCGATGGAAATAATTGTTTGAAACTCGTCGAAAAAACTAACGGTTTTTCCCGACAGATAACGTTATTAACAAGGAGATTTTATTATTTGTTGCTAATCCGTCGGAAATATGCGACAGATTTTCCATCAGCCAGATTTTGTTGGGAATAACCGATGAATTTCTAACGATATGATTTTTCTTGGAATATCGTTGGGATTTCATCTAAAATTACCGATAGATTTTTTTTTGTCATAAATTTTTGTTGAAAATAGGGGTGCTTTCTTGTAGTGAAAGATGATTATGGCATACCAAAGAGAAAACAAAAGATGATGATGATATTATTATGTGTTTTGACGTATCATAACATAACACATACTTAGGTTTGAATTTATAAATTTCCTAACATCTAATTTGAATCTCTTTGATAACTTATTATGAAATTTATGTCTCATGTCAATCAACACAATAACCAAGAAAGTGCCTCCCTAAAAAAAAAATCTTTGCTTTTTCTTCAAGCATTACGTTCTTTACGTGAATCTTATATTTTTTTCAATGATTTTTTTAATATTTTAAAATATTTGTTAACTTTTTTTGTAAATAAACATAAGAATTTTATCTATAATTTTTTATTACTCCGACCGTACTTAAACTTAATTTCATATAGATAGTCTATCTTCAAATTTTATGAGCTCAAATAAAATTACTTGTAAATACCCCTCAAAATAATTTACAAATAAACTATTTTCTCATTATTAATTATAAAATCTATAGTATTACAAAAATAGTTTCATATTCCAAATCTAAAATCATAAACATATCTTCTTTTGAACATCGAGTTTAATATATATATATATATATATATATATATAT
>OVBI01003455.1:0-12426 GCA_900406495.1 Sisymbrium altissimum
GTAACTTTATCAACAAGAAACCTCTTTATACAACTGCTAAGGTTCTTGTCAGGAAAAGCATGTAATAGATACGGCCCTGAGCCAACACTACTTCCCTACAACAACTAACAATTCTGAAACGAACGTAACCTGCAGGAAGAACGAAACTGAAGGAACTAATTGGTAAATTATACTCATGGATGTTTCAATGTTTTTCAGTGTGTTGAAATTACTTTGACGAATATCAGTAAAAGAGAAAAGAAAATTTACTTTCTTTCTTAACCATTTCGTTGAGTTTTTCTTTGTAGATTGACCGATTCAGTGAAATATCTGCCATTGACATTTTCTACTGAGCTCCGGGGGAGACGATGGCGGATACAAGCAAGGGACTCAATTTTCAACGTTTCACTTTCGTAGTAACATCGTAATGTGATAGATAATTATGTAAGTCTTCAATAAGAAAAATAATTGGTTTGTTGTTATTACTTTTTGTGTGTGAACATTATGTGTTTTTACTTTGCTATAGTTTATATTAAATTTATAGAATTTTTATGGGTTCACACTTCACACTGTGTTCAAACTTAATGGATTGGTAAGAGGTAACGTCAAAGTAAAATGGTAATAGTATTAAACTTCATTGAATCTGTTCGTCCTTACTAAAAGTTAAAAATATTAGCTGGAAAAAAAAATGTATAATCTCCACTAACCTCCCCCTATATATTATTTTAAAAGACTTTTCAAAGAATAATAGTATTTTTCGGAGGTATTACTATATTACTATATTAATATCAGAAAGCCATCAGTAGTAAGGAAAATAAATCATCTTTTTTTGTTTTTTTGGCCAAAACCATCGAAATCTTATGTCACCACCATCTTTAGGAACTTTATCGCTAACTCTTCGGTCCAGACCCGAAGAGAACAACACATGAACAACAACGCTGGGGGACCTGGCGGTGAATTTTTACAATCCACAACGCTGAATTCTGCTTAGGGGGTTTAGGTTTAGTGGCGGAACCAAAACATTTATTTGTAGAGGTCATAATAAAAAGATAATATTCAAAAATTTGCATAGAAATTATTGTTAAAATAAAAGTAAGATCAAAAATATATAATTTAAATATGTATGTTAAATATGCTTACTTATATGTTAAATTTGTTTTATTACCTTTTTCAATAAAACGATTATATAAACACCAAAACTGAGCAACTATATACAACAATAAATGAGATAATCACCAATTTAGACAAACGAAAACATGGCGTTATATGGGTGGATATTACAAATAAAAAATATTACAAATAAAGATAATTATGTTTAACTAATGGTTTATTTTTGTTATATATATATATATATATATATATTTATACATATTTTCATGATTCTCTTTCTTTTTTAAGAACTATTTTATTTTTTAAGGTTTATTAAATTTTTAGTTCTATTTTCTTTAAGAAGAATGTTCAACAATTTTTTCTTTCCCTCAAAACTCAGTTGCCAATAACAAAATTTCAAATTTTTGTTTTTTTTTTGGTGGTTGCCATTTTTGCTATCACAGGAGAAGACTATTTCTTCATATTTTTCTTTTTCTCTCTCTTCTCCTCTCATCTTCTGGCTATACTTTTCTCTTAGGACATCTCCAACAACGATCATCATTTTGAGGGCAGCAAATCCTCAAAATGAAGGTTTGAGGGTAGTGTCCTCCAACAATGAATCCTTAAAAAAATTCTTAAAAGTTAGTTAATTTATAACATAGTCCTTAATATTTTAAAAAGTTATAAAAATTCATAAATAAATATAAATTATACATTTTATATATTATATAACACAAAATATTATTTATATTATTATAAATATATAATATTATAATAAAAGTTAAATGAAAATACAAATTACATATATAATAATACTTTAATTTTTGTATAATTTACTTGAATTTTTGTGTAATTTACTTTAATTTTTGTGTAATTTATTTTAATTTGTGTTAAGTTTGTTTAATGTATTTCTGTTTTATGTAAACTTTATATAATATTATAAATTTTTTTTTTTAATATGCTTGACTGTTTTTAAAATAAGTTTAATACAATTATTTATGAAAGAGATAAATATAAGGACTAAACTGAAAATAATGAATAGTGTTGATGATCCAAATAGTGAAACCTCAAATTTGAGGTTTCACTATTCAAGCCCTCAAAATTTGAGGATTTGAAGTTCTATTGGAATACCAAAAACCTCAAAATTTGAGGATTTGAGGGCTTGTTAGAGATGCCCTCAGATGGCAAATTTTTTCAGTTTAAGAGTCTCGGTCGGTCACAGAACGGTGGTCCAACAGCTTTGCTGTGCGGATGCTTAACTCAAAGGAGGCGTGTGGCATCTGGACGGTCTCCTCCAGGTAAGTCTTCAGTTGATTCTCCAATCTTTGGTTTTTTTCTTGACGGCCTTTGGGCAGTGGTTTTCAGTGGTAGAATAGATCCATCTTAATTTCGGTGGCGTGTTTCTTGGAATCTGTGGATCTCTTTTCTTCCGTGGTGTTCCGGTGTGGGTATTGTGGTCTGTGTTCTCTTGGTGGATTCCCATTGACGGCGATTGTGGATGGATGACTATCTTGTTTCAATGATTTAAGGTGGACTCTTTTCTGCGGCATTGGGTGGTGGTCTCAGTGTGGTGAGGTTGTCCGTCTGTTCAGAGCTCCTCGCGACGAGGTATTTTCTCTGTCTTTCTTAAAGTGCGGTCTCCGGTGTGGCAGTGATGGTGGTTGCAAAGCGGTTGTTGTTAGCAAACCATGGCTGGGTTGTAGTTGCAGATGTCTTGTGTTCGAGAGTGAGAAACGGCTTCTCTTGCTTTAAGAGCCAGGAATGACACCTTCTTCTTGCATTTTTTTCCTTAGTCATCGGTGTTGACTTTGGCTGCTTCATCGGGTTTCCAAGTTTGACTGTTCTTTGCAGGTTTCTCTCAGTGATTTGTTCTTGGAGAAGTTGTAGGCACCGTTGATATTGAGTATTGACGGTTTTTCTTGGATATTGGTCGCTCATGCCAATGTTTTCTACGTATGTTGTTTGGTTTCCTGTACTTTACTGATCAAGCATGTTCCTTTTTTGAAGTAAGTTGATTGTCTTGCCAAATTTTTTTCGTTGTTAAATTTTGGTTTTCGGTCGTGGATTTTATACTTTTCGGTTTGTCTTTTTCAGTTTTTTATTTTCTCTATATTTTCTATCAGATTTAAAAAATCGATAACAAATTTTAACATATTTACCGTAAAAATAAAAAAATAAGAAATTTAGAGTGCTTCTTGTTGAAAAGATGAATGAATAACTCAGTCTGATGGCGAAACACAAGTATGTGGAAGAAATGTAGAAGTCGGCTGTGTAAATTACAAGTCCGCTGAAGAAAGCACTAGCCTCTCTTGTACGACTACGAAGAAACCAGTCACTCTTGTGCGACTAGGTCTGCTGAGTAATAACCTACTCACCATTGGACGACTTACTGTTCATCCATCACTATTCACTTTTATCCTAGCCAAGTATTGTTATAAATTCTTAACCACATATTATACCTAACTAATTTTCTTTGTAAACTAGATATAGATCTGTAATATCCTTGAGATGTATTATCTGAAATAAGATCAGGAAATTCTCTTGTACTATCTCTTCTTGTTTACAAATATTTACATGGTATCAGAACACTGAGTTCTTTAAAGACCAGATTTCCGCAAAAACTCTTTTCTCATTCTGGTTCTGTTTTGTATTCGTCAAGATCCATAAATAGAGAATCAGAAACAGTTTACTCTACCTGTTGTCTGAAAGGGAGGAACTATCTAGTGTGGTTTAGAACCACGAAGACAACCCTGAAAAGCTGTGGTCTATGGCAACACTGTTTGAATTCTCATGATGAGACTGAAGCAGAGATAGGAGCTGTAGAGTCCCCAACTAAAGCTGTTCTAGGCAAAGAAGATTCAAAGTAGATCAAAGAGGACCAGCTGGTTCTTTTTGTTCTCCAGAGCTCACTAGAGCAATCTATTCTTATCTCTTGATACTCTTGCATTTTAGTTAACGATCATGGTATTTTCATGTAGGATTAGACCCTTTAATACT
This sequence comes from Sisymbrium altissimum, assembly GCA_900406495.1. Taxonomy (NCBI): domain Eukaryota; kingdom Viridiplantae; phylum Streptophyta; class Magnoliopsida; order Brassicales; family Brassicaceae; genus Sisymbrium; species Sisymbrium altissimum. Next base: position 4,066 of record OVBI01003455.1, read on the forward strand.
AACTGCGGACCGGAGGTTTGTAAACGTGGAGGATGGAAGGTATCGTCGGCCGTACGGCTCCTACGAGTAACTTGATCGGATGATTAGTGATGATATGATGAAGTGGTGGATGGAATCAATCGGCTAGTCGTACGGTCCTTTCCGGTTGATCGGTCGATGAACAGTGAACGATTGAATGATGGAGTGAAAGTCGCCACACGATCCGGTGAGGGAGAACCGTGATAAGACAAGTGAGAAATCTCGGCTTTCTCTAAGGCACAAAGGTGCTTTGGTTTTCTTTAAGAAGGAAGTTCGAGTTTATTATCAAAGTTGTAAAAAGATACAAAGCTGCAGGGGGGACTTATATACTGTTCATCAGCTGTGCCCTTCGTGGGGTCTTTGAAGCAGATTACATTGAATATTAAAGTTAGAAAAGTGGCGAACAATTTGCCTTACTCTATGAATTTGAATGCAAACGGCTAACAATTGCCTTAAGAAAATAAGGAAGTTCGAGTTTATTATCAAAGTTGTAAAAAGATACAAAGCTGCAGGGGGACTTATATACTGTTCATCAGCTGTGCCCTTCGTGGGGTCTTTGAAGCAGATTACATTGAATATTAAAGTTAGAAAAGTGGCGAACAATTTGCCTTACTCTATGAATTTGAATGCAAACGGCTAACAATTGCCTTAAGAAAATAAGGAAGTTCGAGTTTATTATCAAAGTTGTAAAAAGATACAAAGCTGCAGGGGGACTTATATACTGTTCATCAGCTGTGCCCTTCGTGGGGTCTTTGAAGCAGATTACATTGAATATTAAAGTTAGAAAAGTGGCGAACAATTTGCCTTACTCTATGAATTTGAATGCAAACGGCTAACAATTGCCTTAAGAAAATAATTCAGAAATAAATGGTGCAAAAAATCAGCTAATCAAATAAATCAAGAAAGAGAATTTACCTGACTTACCGTGGTGAAGAGAATGGATGAATCTGGCCGGGAAAGTGTCTTCAAGTGGAGACGCTTGTGATGCTAAATATGATAAGTGTATGCGCGCTTGATGGTCGGTCGTATTATATGTCCGTATGAAGGTGTGTCTCGGTGAAGAAAGTGTTTGGCCCGATGAAAACTTCATTTGGGTCGGAGTATTCTGAGTTTGGCCAGATGGTTTTGATGTCCGTGACTCGGTGGATAATTGGCCCAATGTCTGACCCGGTTGCGTCTCAGTCAGGGATTGTTGCATCTCGATCATAAACCGGATCGGTATTGGATTTACCCGCGTATCGGTAGAAGCCTCCCGCGTATCGGTAGAAGCCTCCCACGTCTCGAAACTTGCCTTCCACGTCTCGATGTTTACTCGTGTCTTGACTAATATCACTCATGTCTCGATACTTAGCATCCGTGTCTCGATTTTGAGCTCCCATGTCTGGATAGTCCTGGTTGGTATCCCGATAGTGTCCGGTTGAGTCTCAATGGTCACCACCCGCGTCCCGATAGTCACCACCCACGTTCTGATGGTCTCTGGCTGCGTCCCAATACTTGTTTCCCACGTCCTGATAGTTTCTTATCGCGTCCTGATGAACTTTCCTTGTGTCCCGGTAATCGTTTTGAGCTGTCTGGTTAACTTCCTTATCCTTTGTAATGCTCATTTGGATAATTCTCTCGGTAAGTTCATCAACCTCTCTATTTGCAACCAAATTTGCAACGGCCTCATTGATGTTTTCCTGGAGTGTTCTTTCTCGTGATCGCGTCATGGGTTTGGGCCGCATGGTTGGAAACTGCTGGACCGAGGCTCCTTGATTTGATTCAGGTTGGAGGTTTGCATCATCCCCTCCCTCTTGAGCATGTTCTGACCTCAGAACCGTTTCTCCGACCGCGGCCCTGAGAAGGGTCGTGAACGTCCTGTTAGTGACCTCCGTCTGTTCGTTGGTTTGAGGATGGCACGATGTTGAGAAAAATAACTTAGTCCCGAGCTTTTTCCACAGAGTTCTCTAGAAATGGCCCAAGAATTTTGGATCTCGGTCGGACACAATGGTCTGTGGAATCCCATGGAGTCTCACCACTTCTTTGAAGAATAAATCGGCCACCTGCGTCGCGTCATTAGTCTTGGTACATGGTATGAAATGCACCACTTTTTTGAACCGATCCACCACCACAAAAATGAAGTCTTTCCTCCGGATGCTGGGAAGACCTACAACAAAATCCATAGCAATGTCGACCCATGGCATTTCAGGAATGGGTAAAGGAGTGTATAAACCATGTGGATGCAACCTGGATTTGGCGTTGAGGCAGGTGGTGCACTTGGAGAAAAATCTCTCCACGTCCCTCTTTTGGTGCGGTCAGAAGAAATGCTCGGCCAGGGTCTTTTTGGTTTTATCCATCCCAAAATGACTCATCAAGCCTCCTCCGTGGGCTTCTGCCATTATGAGTTCCCGTATGGAGCTTTATGGGATGCACAACTTCTTGTCTTTAAACAAGAACCCTTCGTGTTTGTAGAATGATCCAATGGCTCCTCGGTCACATTTTCGGTAAATGTCTACAAGCTCCGGATCTTGTGCATAAAGCTCCGTTAAATTGCTGAACCCCATGATCCTTGCTTCCATGGTCGAGATCAAAGCATATCGTCGGGAGAGGGCATCTGCTACCGTGTTTTCAGCGCCTTTCTTGTACTTATTGATATAGGGAAAGGCCTCCACGAACTTTAACCACCAGGCATGAAATTTCTTCAAGGTGTTCTGGCCTCGGAGGTATTTGAGAGTCTCATGGTCGGTGTGAATGACAAACTCTTTGCTGAGGAGGTAGTGTTGCCATGTCTCCAAGGACCTCACCAATGCGTACAGCTCTTTGTCATAAGTGGGGTAGTTGAGGGTAACTCCATTTAATTTCTCACTTAAATAAGCCACCGGTTTACCTCCTTGTGTTAAGACTGCCCCAATTCCTGTACCTGAGGCGTCCCATTCAACTTCAAACGTTTTAGTTTAAATCAGATAGGGGTAGGACCGGTGCATGCGTTAGGCTGTCCTTCAGCTTCTGGAATGCGGCTTCTTGGGCTGCTCCCCAGGTAAAGGCAACGTTCTTCTTGATCAAGGAAGTCAGTGGTGCATCTATGGTTCTGAAATCCCTAACGAACCGTCGATAGAAGCTGGCTAGGCCGTGGAAGCTCCGGACGTGTCCGATGGTCGATGGCGTGGGTCATTCTTGGATTGCCCTGATTTTCTCTTCGTCAACCTTGAGTCCTTGAGAACTAAAAATAAAGCCTAGGAAACCCACTTGATCAGTGCAAAATGTGCATTTTTCAAGATTGGCGTATAGACTCTCTTGCCTAAGTGTTTTTAAAACCAGTTCAAGGTGTTTAATATGATCATCAAAGGAAAGACTATAAATCAGTATGTCATCAAAATAAACCACCACGAACTTACTGATGAATGCTCTTAAGACATGGTTCATCAGCCTCAAAAAAGTGCTCGGGGCGTTGGTCAGACAAAATGGCATGACAAGCCACTCATACAAACCTCTCTTAGTTTTGAAGGCTGTCTTCTACTCGTCTCCTTCCTTCATCAGAACTTGATGGTATCCACTTCTCAGGTCAATTTTGGAGAAGATGGTTGAACCATGAAGCTCATCTAGCATGTCATCAAATCTGGAGATGGGGTGCCGGTACTTAACATTGATGTTGTTTATTGCCATGCAATCAACACACATACGCCAAGAACCATCCCCTTTCAGGGACTAAGAGTACAGGTACCGCGCATGAACTAAGGCTCTCTCTGATATAGCCTTTGGACATGAGGTCCTGGACTTGGCGCTCCAGCTCCTGAGCTTCCTCCGGGTTGACCTTGTACGCTGGTCGGTTGGGCAAGGGTGCTCCAGGAATTGGATCAATCTGGTGCTCTATCCCCCGGATAGGTGGCAGTCCGGCTGGTATCTCTTTGGGGAAGACGTCTTGGAATGACTCCAAAGGTGTTGAATCTCTTTGGGAAGTTCATTCTCTTCAGTTCCTGAAAACAAACTTTCCCTAAAGATCATGAGTAGCACATGTTCTTTATGCTCAAGAGATTTTAAGATACGGTTGGAAGAGATATATAGGCTGGACTTACTTACCTTTGATTCTTTGTCCATTGCATTTTGCATTTCGTGGACATCTTGTGGGGTGAGTGGGACAAGACTATGCTTTTTATTCTGGATAATCGATGACTTCTTCTTCAGAATCTGTTGGTTCGGCTTCATCGTGGGATTCGTACTCGCCATCGTCTCTAAGGATCATAACTCGCTGGTTAGGGCACTCCCAGGAATACTGGTCTTTGCCCTAACACTTTAAGCATGTAACATCTCTGGCCCGTGGGGTTTGGGCTTGACTGGCGCTGGGTTTGTCACTTCGGTTGAACTCAGGTTTCTTATTGGCAGCTGGCTCTATCGCTTTGCCCTTATCGAAGTTTCTGGCTGGTGGAGTCCAAGTCGGCTTGGAACGGTTCAGAGAGGCATTCTTCATCTTGATGTGTTGCTCGGCTTGCACGGCTAGGTGGACAAGTTCATCTAGATCTCCATAGGGTTGGCACTCAACCTTCTGGGCAATACTGTCTTGCAGTCCGTCCAAAAACTGAGCCATGAGGGTTTTTTGTGAGTCAGAGACCTCTAGTCGGTTCTTAAGGGTTTCAAACTCCTCCAAATACTCTTCCACCGAATTTGTTCCTTGAGAAAGTTTTCTGAACTTCTTCTGGAGGTCACGGTGGTAGTAGGCCGGCACGTACCGCTTCCGGAGGTGAAAGCTCATGTTTTGCCATGACAGGATTTGGGGAAGCTGCGCCTTCTTCGGTCGGCTACGTCTCTGTCCCACCATGCCAAGGAATTGTCCGTGAGCTGGGCAGCTGCTAAGGACACCTTACGTTGCTCCGTGTAGTCATAGTAGTCGAAGATGTAATCCATCCTTCTCTCCCAGTCGAGGTAAGACTCATGATTGATTTTACCCGCAAAGGTTGGTGGGGTAAGTTTCAAGTCCCGACTACCAAGTCGTGGATCATCATCATCGTGTCTCCGGGGTTGCTCTCGCTCTGGTCAAGGTTGGCCTAGGGGTCGTGCATTATCGCGCCTTCGATCGTGGTCGGGGTCGTCATGGGCGTCTCGATGGTTCGCCGGACCATCGTTGCCGCGTCTCCGGGAAGCTCGGCTATCGTCGTCTGAGTAATCGGCATCGTCATTGTGCCGGTTCTCGACCTGGATGATGCGATTGGTCAGTCCTTCAATGGCTGCCATGATCTGAGCAAACTGGTCGCGTGCATTGTTTTCCGTATTGTCACCTGATATTATAATTAATTGATAATGTGAGTATGATATATTGGACCAAGGTGTATGCGAATGAATTTAAAATAAATGTTATAAAATTCAACGTGATTGACTGAATTGATTAAGAGGCTAAATTTTCGGACTAATGAAAATTTGAATGCACGCAGTTCTAATTAAAGTAACTAGTAATGACAATGATTTTTTTTTTTGACACAAATTCAAACAAGATGCACAAAGAAAAGATGATAAAATAAATCAAGGAGTGGGATTTTTATCGGTTTTGATGATCGGAATGAATTTACTTTGCGGTGGTTGGTGTGTTTTTTTTTTTTTAATAAGTATGAAACGAAAATAAATGAAATCGAAAAAAAAACACCTGAGAAGAAGCTTTTTAGAGCTCTGATACCAGATAATACAAACTCCGGACTGGAGGTTTGTAAACGTGGAGGATGGAAGTTATCGTCGGCCTTACGGCTCATACAAGTAACTTGGTCCGATGATTAGTGATGATATGATGAAGTGGTGGATGGAATCAATCGGCTGGTCGTACGGTCTTTTCCGGTTGATCGATCGATGAACAATGAACGATTGAATGATGGAGTGAAAGTCGCCACACGATCCGCTGAGGGAGAACCGTGATAAGACAAGTGAGAAATCCCGGATTTCTTTAAGGCACAAAGGTGCTTTGGTTTTCTTTAAGAAGGAAGTTCGAGTTTATTATCAAAGTTGTAAAAAGATACAAAGCTGAAGGGGGACTTATATACTGTCCATCAGCTGTGCCCTTCGTGGGGTCTTTGAAACAGATTACATTGAAAATTAAAGCTAAAAAAATGGCGAACAATTTGCCTTACTCTATGAATTTGAATGCAAACGGCTAATAATTGCCTTAAGAAAATAATTCAGAATTATAAAGCGCAAGAAATTAGCTAATCAAATAAATCACGAAGGAGAATTTACCTAACTTACTGTGGTGAAGAGAATGGATGAATCTGGCCAGGAAAGTGTCTTCAAGTGGAGACGCGTGTGATGCTAAATATGGTAAGTGTATGCGCACTTGATGGTCGGTCGTATATTATGTCCGTATGAAGGTGTGTCTTGGTGAAGAAAGAGTTTGACCCGAGGAAAACTTCATTTGGGTCGGAGTATTCTGATTTTGGCCCGCTGGTTTTGATGTCCGTGACTCGGTGGATAATTGGCGTGATGTTTGGCCCGGTTGTGTCTCGGTCAGGGATTGTCGCGTCTTGATCATAAACCGGATCGGTATTGGATTTACCCGCGTCTCGAGACTTGCCTTCCACGTCTTGATGTTTACTCGTGTCCCGACTAGTATCACTCTTGTCTCGATACTTAGCATCCGTGTCTCGATTTTGAGCTTCCGTGTCTTGATGTTGAGCTCCCGCGTCTCGATAGTCCTGGTTGGTGTCCCGATAGTGGCCAGTTGCGTCCCGATGGTAACCACCCGCGTCCCGATGGTCTCCGACTGCGTCCCGATGGTCTCCGGCTGCGTCCCCATAGTCACTACCTGCGTCCTGATGGTCTCCGGCGGTGTCCCAATACTTGCTTCCCGCATCCCGATAGTTTCTGATCGCGTCCCGATGAACTTTCCTCGCGTCCCAGTAATCGTACTGAGCCGTCTGGTTGACTTCCTTATCCTCTGTAATGCTCATTTGTGGTCATTCTGTCGGCAAGTTCATCAACCTCTATACTTGCAACCAAATTTGGAACGGTCTCATTGATGTTTTCTTGGAGTGTTCTTACTCCTGATCGCGTCATGGGTTTGGACCGCATGATTGGAAATGGCTGGACCGGGGCTCCTTGATTTGATTCAGGTTGGAGGTTCGCATCACCCTTGTTTCTCGATTTTTCTTTTAGATATCATTGCATTTAGTCATAGGAATGCATTAGATTATGATCTTGTATTTTCTTGCATATTTGGGTATTTTTCCAGGATAAAAGAAGACTTAAGGACCATGGCGACCAAATCAAGACAGCCAAAGCCATCAAATAAAAGAAGAAGTGCAACGAGGAAGGAACATCAAGCTTACCCCGATGCAGTACGCCCCAAGTTTGCACAAGAACAGACGGCCAAAGATCTGACTTGGAGAATGCACCTTTCAAAGGGCCATGCAGCAGAACAACACCAGTGATGTCTCCTACCCCTTCACGTGCCAACAATCGAGGCTGTCCCCTGCTCTGCCACAGGCTCCCCTCGATATTGCTCTAGCCGTACAGATAGTGAAGCGCGCCTCCCGCTCACGCAAGAAGACAAAGCGAGCCCATCTTCTTTTCTCTTCTTGTTTGCTTTTATATATTTCTCATCAGAGCTTGAACTCATTTACTTAATGCAAGTTTAATTCAGTCTTATTTACTTCTTTGTTATTTTTGCATCTAAATTTCTGGTTTAGTTTTTTTTCTCACATTCTCATGAACTTGTCTCACTTCCCCCATGGATTTCGAGACTTGTTCCATGAAATCTGAGTAGTTTCTCTTAGAGCTTCTTGGTGGGTTAAGGTGAAGAGGTTTCCTTAAGTCTTAAGCTCGGTTTTACTTAAAACTCGGTTCTTTTTCCTTTAGCCTCTCTTAATGCTTGCTTAAGCTTGATCTCCTTCATCATGTTTTAAGCTCCCCTAGTGAGAGAACCACTCAATGGGTTGTAGTTTGAACCGCTAAGGAAGATGTGGATTTCCTGATCCCAAAACATTGGCTGTCTCAAGGAACCGCATAGTTCTAAGAAGATAACTCTTTAGGCTTGGACCGTTGAACCAGCACTAGGCAAAAGCTAGCTTTGGTGGCTCTGGATCCAAAGGGACTTTACTCACGAGAGTAGGACTGTCTATAACAGTTCCTTTACTTAAGAACCGCCTCAAAGAAAGAATTGGTCTTCTTTTCTCTTCTTGTTTGCTTTTAAATATTGCTCATAAGAGCTTGAACTCATTTACTTAATGTAAGTTTAATTCAGTCTTATTTACTTCTTTGTTATTTTTGCATCTAAATTTCTGTTTTAGCTTCTTTTCTCACCTTCTCATGAACTTGTCTCACTTCCCCATGGATTCCGAAACTTGTTCCATGAAATCTGAGTAGTTTCTCTTAGAGCTTCTTGGTGGGTTA